>CANXYI010397606.1:0-12909 GCA_948208565.1 Hura crepitans | reverse complement strand
AAAGGAATTCAAAGCAGTAAATTCAGAAGAAAGAGAAGGAAATTTAGAATGTCACTTTTGGCTTTGATTACGATCTCATTCAAATTTTGAAAATAGAAGGAGTCCTTTTGCTTTTCTCGATTGTTATAAGAAAAAGAGGGGATTAGACATTGCAACTATACATAAATAGGTAAGGGCATGACTGTTTTCTCATGATTACATGTAAGGGATTTGTCCAATTGCAATTGGAATCAATTTAGAGTTATTTGATTTATTAGGATGGAATCTGGTATGTGTTCAAATTGTATGACAATGTAAAATTTGGTGATAGATTTGATGGATGTCATAGGTTTGAATTTGATTTTGGCCCTGAAAGAGGGAAAATAATAATGCTTATTGGGTATTATTTTAGTGAATCATAGAGATTAGGGGGTTTTCATAAATACAATCATTAAACATGTTCATGTTTAAGTATGTTATAGTGTTTATAAATATGTTTGGCTAAAATCTAGGTTACTTATTAGAACAACATTTCTTATCCAATATTGTTATTTAGAATAGGTACAATTTCTAATTTTGGATATGTAATGACATTATTTAATTATAAGCTATATGGCTAAAGTAGTAGAGTTTGTAAGTGTAATGCTCGAATATTTTAGTGCTATGAATAGTACTTCTCGAGATATGAAAAGTGTTTCTTAAGACCCAAGGCAAACTAATGCAATCGAATGGAAGTATTAATTATAATACAATTTTGGATAAAATTTGAAGTGAAAAAAAAGTTATTTAGATGGTTAAAAATTATAGTAACGATTTTACGATAGTGTCTTATAAATAGTAACCTAGTTTTAACTGAACCATAAAATATTTGGTTTTGCTTAGAAAATTTTGGGATTGATATGACTTGATATTTAAAAATTTGAAATATTCAATTGGTATTGGACTGGAATATTTTAAACATTAGGGAGTATTTTCTAAAAATCGAGCAAAGTTAAAAAGTAATAATTTTATTTATTTTTGAAGTGCAATTTTTTTGAGACTTTTAAGACATGATTCAAGAGGCCTCATGTTATTTTTAGAAGTGTTAATTAGAGATTAAAAGGAGTGGAAAAAGGTTTAAAAGAAATGTAAAAGGGGGAGTATTAATTAAGACACTTGGATGAGAGGAAGAAAATATTGACCCTTGAATTTGACCTATAAAAGTGGTAAAAATGCCCCAAATAGTCAACATATAAATGAGGTTTATCTTCTTTTATCCCTTCTTGGCCAATGAAACATCCATCTCTCATCTCCTTTTATTTTCTCATTTTCCTTTTAAATCACCACAAAATACAATTTTGCATGGATTAAGGTTGGATTATAGAGAGAAAGTGAAGAAATCAAGCTTTCATTCGAAGATTTTAAAGGTAAGAAGATGATGTGAATAGTAACTTACTTATGATAGAGTGATATTTTCTTAAGCTTCATACTTTTCTAAGGATCCTTGGGGGTTAAATAATATTTCTATAAGGTTAGATTTCATTTTTGTTGAGTCTTTGAATTTATATTGAATTTTAATGGTGGAAATGGTGTATGCAATACAGAGAAAGAGGCACTTAGCAAATCAATAAAATGATTAGAAGGCCTATTTAGCTGTATATAAGCTAAGAAGTAAGTGTATTAACTATAATATATATTGTATGTTCTAAATTGTGAATTAAAATGTGTGATTAATGCATGCAATTAATGTGTGATGTTAGGAAATGGCATGTGATGACTTAATATGGTTTGAAATGGTTAAATGTGATTATATGTGTGCAATTTAATGCCTTGCATGATAAAAAAAAGTGATAGAAGTGTGCCAAAATGTATGATGGCTAAAATTCTCAAGTGTGAGGATGTGTACATTATGGTGTGAAATGTTGTATATGGTATAAAATTTGATTGTAATGTATTAAAGATGTAGGTTAGACATAATCTAAATATGTAATTTCTGTTTAGCTAAATGATATATGATGTTAATGTTAGGTGTATGTTAGTATGGGTATATCTAGACAAGTATGATATGTTAAACACAAATGACATAAGATATTGAAATATGTTGCATGGTTAAATAACAAGATTAGGATAATGTACTTGAGTTGGCTATCATGGCTAAAATTGGTGTACCTTCAAGTTGGAATTAGGGTGATCAATATGATAATAAATTGCATTAATATGCATATAATGTAAAAGTTGAATTAATATTATGCATATATTTGTCTTAAGTTAGCATAATTCAAGTTTTGCTATGCTTATCATGACATGAGGTTTAGGCCATTATAAATGTTCAAGATGGAAAGTATGCCTATAAATTTTTTCAAATTATATGAATAAAAATGCATTAAGTGTGTTTAACCATAAACTACATGCTTATGTATGATGGATTGTGGTGGTTGAATGGTTAAATGTATATTTTCGATGATTATATTGATTTTTGAGACACCTTGGCATAATATGTATAAATGGTGTGATGACAATAATGTCAATGAGACATGTATGATGATTGTTATGTCAGTAAGTAATTAAGAAGCATAACATTTTCCCTTAAGGTTATTTGTTGACCATATACTTCATAAAACTTGCCTAAGTTACTTTCAAAAAAAAGTGAAACTAAAAAGAAAAAGGTGATGGCCTATATATATGGATAACCCATCTCGAATTGGTTAACTGGCCAACTAGGTAGATTAGTAGTTGCATAGGGCACTTTAGTGCTACTAACTTATGGGTTAATGTGTTACGCACTTCAATGCTAGTGACCTATGGGTTAATATGTTAGGCACTTCCATGCTTCTAGTTTATAGGTCAATGTGTTGAGGCTGACGGGCTATTGTATTTTGCCTTCGAGCTATATGATTGAGTTGAGACCAATGGGTTATTATTTGAGACCTCCATGGTCACTATTTGAGACCTTTGTGGTTATTGAGTCTCTTTATCCATTTAGGGGTAATTGTCTCTTATATATGGGAAAATGGGTTTAAATCAAATTGCAACATAATATTGGGTATAATAATACGCTTAACTAAGAATTAAAATTATGTGTATGTTACAACATGCAAGTATCAATGTTACTAAGATGATGGTTAAATGTTGTTCTCATGACTTTACTATTACATTATATATTAGTAGCATACATGTATCCTTTTGATGATTTAATTACATGATATGTGTGGTATGGATTAAAGTATGTTGCTTATCACAAATGAATGCCTGTATACATGTGGATGTATGCTATATTGCACATATGACTAAGCTTTATGCTTAACACTTCATTGTTTTTGTGATGTGTAGGTTAAAGAATGTAGATAAAAGATGAAGCCTTAAGTAAGTGTGTAGAACAAGATGCAACTCTCCTTTTGGTATTTTAGATTTCTTTTGTGTAAACTGCTATGCTGCCAATTTTTGACATGAAGATTCCCAAAACTATTTTGAAATTGAAAAGGAAACTTTTCATTGAAGTAAGGATTTAAAAGTTTATATATAATCAAATGTTTTATGGTGGCTTAAATTAATATGGGTTTTTCAACAAAATAAGCTAGGATATCAGTTTGTGTGCCATTTCTCATTCAAGTTTGATGACTAGACTTGCTCAGGGGTGTCAAATGTAGTGGTATTAGAGCTCCAATTTATGCATTCTTTGGTATATGAGTGCCTAGAGTCTAAGTTCATTCATCCCATAATTAGAAACTACTAAAGCTTATTACTTATTTCTTTCTCCTATAGATTAAAGATGAGTGAATCTACATCCCAAAGGGTGTTGAGGAAGTGGAAAGTCATGCACTAACTTAAGTTAATAAGCCTTCTAAGGCTAGAACATTAGACATTAGTGCTGCAAGATGAGTGCTTAGGTATAACCTAACTTGTTATAGCAAATGGTAGAACTTTTAAGACAAACTACTGCATCTGTTGCTCCATCTCCACCAGTATAACGACTAGTGTCACCAGCTCTTCAAAAAACATATTTAAAGTGGATCAAGAAATAGGAGCTAAGGATTTCTTTGGTGAGGGTTTGAATGATCCTACTAAGGTAAAATACTAGCTACAGAGGATAGTCTAGATTATGTACCAATTGAGGTGTTTTGTAAAGGAATATGGGATATGTGTAACCTTTTTATTGTAAGAAAAAGCGTTTAAGTGGTGGGATGCTCTTACAGAACATAAGACAGTTGAAGATTTGGCATAGGACTTCTTTTTGCTAGAATTCAATAAGAGGTATCTCATAACAAACTATATGGATAAGAAGAGATAAGAGTTCATTAACTTGAAGCAAAGAAATAGAACTATCATTGAGTATGAGAATGACTTTGTGAAGTTGAGCCAGTATTCCAAAGAGATGGTGTTGATAAAAATAGATAGGTGCAAGCAGTTTGAGAAAGGGTTTAACTTTGATATCAAGCTTCAGCTAGCCCCAATAAAGATAAGGGACTTTTCATCTTTGGTGGCAGCATGCCAGAATAGAAGTCTTTAAGAAGAAGAGGTCATATAGGCAAGGCTAGGCTAGCATAGCTCTTATTTTAGAGAAAAAGTAAAAATGGGATCAACCTAGACAATAGTAATCTTAGAGGTAAGATTAGACAAGGAAATCTATTCAAATTTTAAAAGAAGTGCCTAGATAGTAGACACATATAACTAGTGCTCCAGCTTTTATAGCTAGCAGTGCACTGATGCTGAAGTGTGAAAAGTGTTTGGTAGAAGACCATACTTGGAGCATGCTATGGGTGTGGCTCTAAAGGTCATTATCATAAGGGTCGTTTCAAAAATACTAGAGTGCCTACATAGATGCAAGATTTATCCCCAACTATATTCAGAGGTTAGAGGAGAGACAAGGGTGATAGAGCTAGTAGAGAATGAAAGAGACAAGGTTGAGACCACATATAAATTTTAGAGAAGAGCACTAGCTAGGTATTATGCAATTTGGGCATAAGAGGATGTTAATTCTCTTAATGTTATTACTTGTACCTTTTACCTCTTTAATCTACCTATTTTACCTTTGATAGATCCAGTTCTACTCATTCATGCATATGAACCACATGAGCATAAGATAAGGGGTTAGTGTAAGAACAACTTGATTTAGATTTTTTGGTTAGCAATCTGATAAGGCATCATGTCATAGTTAATAGGGTATATAAAGAATATCCTTTTGTCTGTCTAAGGACATGTGTTTCTTGTCAACCTTATCAAACTACCATTTGATGATCTTAACTTGATCTTAGGCATGGAATAGTTGTCCAAGCACCATCTAATAATGGATTATAGATAGAAGGGGATTTCTTTTCATACAACGAATGGCACAGATTATGGGAGAAAGATCAAGTTATATGTCTAATTTGATTTCTATAGTTGCTACTAGGTGAAAGATGATAAAAGGGTGTTAACCTTATTTGGCTTAAGTGTACAACATTAGAAAGGAATAATTGGAAATGAGTCAAATACTAGTGATTTTGAATTTGTAGATGTGCTTCTTGAGGAATTACTAGGATTATCGCTAGCAAGAGAGCTAGAGTTCGGGATATAAGTTCTACTTGGTACAACACTAGTATCTATTGCTCCCCATAGAATGGCACCTAAAGAGTTGCAATAATTAAAGATGCAGTTGTAAGAACTGCTTGATAAGGTTTTCATAAGACTAAGTGTATCACCATAGGGAGCACTAGTCTTGTTTCTAAAGAAAAAGGATGGTTCCTTGAGATTTTGTGTAGGCTAAAGATAACTAAACAATGTGACTATAAAGAATAAGTATCCATTGGCTCACATAGATGATTTGTTTAATAAGCTCAAAGGAGTAGGAGCTTTCTATAAGATTGACTTGAGATTTGGATACTATCTATTGAGAGTTAACAAAGTAGATGTCATTAAGACAACCTTTAGAACCATATTTGGACATTATGAGTTTTTGGTAATTCCATTTTGGATTACTGATGCTCTAGCAGTTTTTATAGACTTAATGAATAGAGTTTTTAGACCATATCTAGGCTAGTTTATTGTAGTTTTCATTAATGATAGCCTATTGTATTCTAAGAATAGAGATGATCATGAACGGTATCTCAATATTGTGTTACAAACCTTGATAGATGAAAAGCTTTATGCCAAGCTCAATAAGTGTGAGTTTTACCATGATAAAGTGTCTTTCTTAGGACATATAACATTAACTGAAGACATTAGAGTGGATCCTAGCAAGATTAAACTAGTTATAGAGTGGAAGCCACCTAGGAACACCAATAAGATTAGGAGTTTTTTAGGATTGGCTAGATATTATAGGTGTTCTATTAAAGGTTTTTCTATGATTGTAGCACCAATGACTTGCCTATTATGGAAGAATGCCATGTTTATTTCGAATGACAAGTGTCAATAGAGTTTTTATAAGCTCAAAGTGATATTGATAGAAGCTCCAATCCTTGTAAAACCAATGTCAGGGAAGGATTTTACTATTTATAGTGATACTTCTTTGAATGGGCTTAAATGTGTGCTTATGCAAGAAGGCAAAGTAATTGCCTATGCTTCCAAGAAATTAAAACAACATGAGAAGAATTATCTGATGCATGATATGAAGTTAGCAACTATAGTCTCTACATTAAAGATTAAAAGACACTATCTTTATGGAGAGAAGTATTATATGTATACCGATCATAAGAGTCTGAAGTATCTCCCCACTTAGAAGGAGTTAAACTTAGGATAAAAAAGATAGAGAGGGTTAATTAAAGACTATGATTGCCTTTTTGACTACCATCAAGGGAAAGCTAATGTGGTAGCAGATGCTCCAAGTAGAAAGTTTATGGTAGCCATGAAAGCTATGAATGTCAGAATGAAGCTTATAGATAATGGAGCTTTATTGGCAGAATTGCAAGTCAAGCCTAGTCCTTTGTAACATGTTAAAGATGCTAAAAAAGAAGATGGAAAGCCTATTGAGATCATAGGTTTTATCTAAGAGGGGAAGTTCCTTGGTTATGAGTTCAAGAATGATGGATGTTTGTATTATCAAGATTGTTTATGTGTGCCTAATGTTAAAGATCTGAGAAGTAAGATTTTGGAAGATGCTCACAATGCACCTTATGCTATGAATCCTAGTACTATAAAGATATACCAAGATTTGAAGCCTTCATATTGGTGGCACGATAAGAAGAGAGATATGACAAAGTTTATGACTAGATGCCTTGCTTGTTAGCAAATAAAGGTTGAACATCAAGTTCCATCTAGGTTGCTTTATCCTATAGCAATTCTAGAATGGAAATAGGATAAGGTCAACATGGATTTTGTGGATAGACTACCTATGATTAGAAGTAAGTGTGATACAATATAGGCACTAATTGACAAATTAACCAAGACTGCTCACTTCATACTAGTAAAGATAGACTATCCTTTAGAAAAGCTTATAGAGTTACGTATTGATAAGATAGTAAGATTACATGAAGTGTATTTAGTTATCATATTAGATTGAGACCCGAGGTTTACATTGAGGTTTTGGAAAAAGCTTCACAATGCCTTATGCAATCTACTCAATTTTACTACGGCTTATGTAATGCTTAAGAATTTCAGTTTAATGAATAGTACTTCTTGAGACATGGATAGTGTTTTTTGGGCATTCGAGGCACTGTGAGGTGATAAAGGGGGAGTACTAGTCATAAAACTTTGACGGGAAAAATAATGATGAAATTGAAATAATTAACACTTTTAGCAGAACTAATAAATCATTTCATGCTAAAATCTAGTGAATAATGATTTTAGTTTGCATCATGCTAGGAAATGCCTGGATAGACCTAGAAATAGCATACCCAGAAAGTAAAAAAATTCTAAATAATTCAATGGTGAAGGAATTAGAATTTTTTTGAGGTTGATTGATATTTAATCAGAATTTCTTAATTACATGAGTGAATAGTTAACTTAGTCCTATTTGGAATTTTGACCTGAGATTTTAAGGGTCCCTTAATTAAGAATTTTAGGAATTTTTGGCACTAAAAACATGAATTTGGGAGGCTTTGAACATTAAATTTGACTTTTTTGAAGTTAAAACAAAAATAAGATTATTGCGAACCATCGAATTAACACATAACACAATTCAGACCGTCCATGGCTATAATATAAAAGGGGCATATGTATGGGGGCTTCATATATGCCAAGATCATCTTTCAACTCCCTCTACCAAGTTAGCTAATGCCACTCACCATACACATACCATATCATTTTTTTTTCATTTCTCCTTTAATTTTAATCCATTTTTACTAATTCTCCCACTAAACTTTGCCTCCATAATCTCTAAAACCTAATTCTATTGACAAAAATAAAAAAATGCTTATTTAAAAAGATTTGAGCACTTGATGAATAGTGCATTTTTTTAGAGTAAGTGATTTCTATTAAAGTTTTAAATTTTATTTAAGTAGTATTACATGTGAAGATGATGTCTATGTGATTAGTTTTCAATTTAGATGTATGTAGGATATTTTTATGAATTTTTAAAGCTAAAAACCTAATATATTTGTAGACAAAGAGATAAGTTTATTGGAGGAAGGCAAGGACAAGCATTGAGGTGTGGAATTGAAGTGCATTGGAACTTATAATAAGCAAATTAATGTAATATATATTGTATATCGATAAGTTTTTGCATATGTGTATGTAAGTGTGTGTATGGAATGGTTACATCAAGTGCATCTATATGTGTTTTCATGTGGTAAGTGTACATGTGTGGTATGGTGATTACAACAAGCATAATTGTATAAAGAAAACATGAGAATATAATATGCATGTGGGTGAAGTGAGAGTGGCCAAATGGTAAGCTAAAGGTTAATATGTGTGTATATGTGTGGTTGGAATGTAAATGTGAAGTAAGTGAGATAGAAACTAAGTAAAAAGTATGATTATGATATGAAATTAATGAAAAATTAGGCATATGTGCTTTTGTATGTGATACTCGTGTGATGTGTAATGGTTATAAGATGTATGCTATAGTGTTTAAGGGAATTTAATGTATACCTATACTTGGAAGCATATAGTTTTAATGGTGGAATAATTAACAATGAATAAATGAAATGTATGTGTAATGTGATAATGTGGTATCAGGGTAACCTTAGTGATATGATATGGAAATGTAATGGCATGAATAGCCAATGGGTATAACCAGTAAAATGAGTAAGACGAATAATCAGATATTAGACCTTAAGATGTTGAGAATAGTAGTCGAGTAACATGAATGACTATAACTATATAAAAAAGGTGGTATCGATGGAAATATGAATAAAGAAAACATGAGACTAATTGGGATAAATAAGTAACATAAATGACCAATGAGATCAGCCCATATTAGTTACACCACATATTGGATAAGTTAACCGATCAACTAGGGAGTAGCAGCTGCTAGTGGCTTTGGTCTATGTGGATCATTACTTATTTAGATGATATGGTGAGTGCAGCCATTGAGGTTTTAGATGTGAACCCTACACACTTTGGGTATTGAGAGGTCCGTACAGGTTAATCCCTATTACTTGTATTGTCTTGGATATTGGGAGATCTACACGAGTTGATCCCTACTATCCACTGATGCTGGGACTTGGGATATTGGGAGGTCCCCTAAGATTGATCCCTACTATTAGGTGGATACAGGTAAGTGCAGCTACTGAGGTCCATAATGTGGGCCACTACATAGGTACAAATCATGTTATCTAGTGTTAAAAGAGTTATCTTACGAATATAGTCCTCAAAGATAATAAAAGGTAGATGGATGTAATAATGCATTCAGAATTATATGTCTTAACTGGATTAAGCAGAACACAAGAATAAAGATAAATGGCTTTAATTGTAATGCATGCATCTTAGAACACAATAATTTAAACATAATGTTAGATGATTGACTTAAGCTTACAAATAGTAATCTATAATAGGAAATATAATCAGGGAAGACATGTATGACTAAAGGATTTTCATACTGTATGATACAAATGTACATGATATAATTTGTATTACGTTAAATTCACCATTGAGTGCATACTTAGCATATTTGTGTTTTCGATGGTAGGAAGAAGATAATAGATTACAGTCCAACCTTAATGAACATTAGAACTAAAAACCTTCTTTTGGCTGTATATTCGGATGCTTTTGTGTTTGTCATAGACAAGGGCACTCATGTATAGAGAGATAGGGCCTAGTTATGTAAACAATTATATACTGATTTGTAAATTATAAACATGTTATGATGATAATGCTCTATGGATGAAGTGATGATCGAGACAAATACATGTGAGATTGACTGTAAGATAATGTTTTGGAGGACTAGAAGGGTTTAGAAACTTGAATACTTGTGAATAGTTATAGAAACGTCTTTTACAAGTTAAAAATTTTGGATTTTCACTCAGACAACCATCATGCTACCAGATTATTGTCAAAATAGTCTTAACAGAAAAGTGTCTAAACACCCTGATAATATAGATAAGTAGGTGAAAAGAGCATAAAATAAAATTAGGTTACATTAACATAAGGACTCGAAAATCCCAATTTTTCTGAATAGTACTTTCTTGAGATGAATAGTATTCTCAAGACCTAGGATGCATTGAAGCTACCAGATGAAAGTATTAGTTATAAAATAATTTTGGACAAAGTTTGAAACCCATTGAAAGTCATTTGGTTGGTTAAAACACTAAAGAAGTTTTTACGATAATGTCTTGTGAATAGTAACCAAGGCAAAGCTGAATTGTAAAATATTTTCAAAGTTGCTCAAAAAATTTTGAGACTTATATGACTTGATACTCAAAAATATTATTTAGCCTAATGGCACATGAATCAAAATTTTTGGAGGTCAGAAAGTATTTTATTTGAATATTGGGAAAAATAAAAATGGCATTTTAATTCAATTTCATTCATTTTCAAGCTCTAATTTTTACAGTGGTAGGGCATTAATTAATTTAATTTTTCATGGTCAAATGAGATTAATGGGAGTTAAAAATAGAGGAGAAAATTTGGGAGAGGAATTCATTTAAAATGAATATTTCATCAAACCCTATAACATAAACACCCTTCTCCTTCACTCCTTTAAGCTGTCGGCCACAAGGAATCTCTTTCCCCATTTTTGGCCACCCAACCTCCATCAATCCTTCATTTCTCTCATTTGAAGGAAATTATAGTGTTCCTACTACCTCTAGATACAAATTCAACCGAAGAACTTAAAGGTAACTGAAGGATTTCTCCTAAAATCAAGATGGCTGAATAGTGACATTTTTTTTTATTTAGGTAAGAATTTTTGAGAACCAATATTTTTCCCTTAATCTAGAGATCCATAAGAGTCATTTAATATGGTCATTTGTAATTTTTGGTGTTTGTATGAATTTATATGAACTTTTTTAAATCGAATCTGTAATGGGCTATTATCAAATCGAAGAGGGCTTGTGATAAAGGGAAAATAAAGGTTTAGTTAAGCCTAGTGGAATATTTTGGACATGCTAGGTATGTGTAATCAACTTAACATGTGTATTAAATGCATGCCCTAACTTTTACCTGTTGTATGTATTATGTAATTGTGTTTATACAGCGAAATGCATTATGTATATATAAAATTGATACATAGATTTTGATTATGGGACAAGATGGGATATGAATATGTGTTATATGATGAAATAAATGGTGGTGTATGTATGGATAATTATGGCCAAATGGACTTGAGAAAGTGTGACACCCCTTACTAGAACTTAGAGGAAATCCAATCAGTGGTGCACTTCCTCAGGTCACCCATCCTTAGATTTCTCTAGGGTTCATTTGTTTAACACTTATAGAAATCAAAATATTTAATTAAACCAGTCCTAAATTGAATATCTAAATCTTTATCATGTTTTATCATGACATTTACATACTAGAACTCCTTAGTCAAACCTTTTTTAAGGTTGGAAAAATTTTGGGCAGCACAGCATCTACTTGGGGATATTTTAAAATTTTTTTCACTTGTAAAAGCACTTCTAAAGATAATGTGACCTATTAACCTCCTTTTGGAAACCAAAATCAAACATACCTCACATATTAGACACACAGGGCCTCAAGCCCACATTCATCAAGATTCATATTTAAAGTCATTCATTAAGGCACCTGATTAAACACAACACTCCTAGTTCTTATAATTATAGACATATATAGACAATGTAGCTTCTAAGCATGCACACCTATACCTACAATATTTACATGAGTGCCACTACACAAATAAAAAGAAACACTATTTACCCTTCAATACTTATATTGCTACACTGCATGATCTCTGAGGCTGGCCTACTTATCCTTGCTACCTACACACCACAACATGGGCATGCTGAGTACAAAACTCAGTGGTGAATTTAATCCATTCAAAACTTGCCACATGTATTAACACAAACAAGCAAACACAATATAACAACCTAGATGAAGTGTGTGGGTGATAGGTTAGGTGATTAATGCCATTAAGATGATATGCCAAATTTACTTTAAAATTACCAAAATCCCACTATGTTTTATTTATTAAATTTATCATCATAAGTTATCATCAATCATTTTAGACTTGGATTTTACTTTACTTTAATTCCATTTCATAAGCTCGATTAGGTAGACGACACTTACAGACACTAGACCAAGAGGGTACTAAAAAAGTATGTAGTGGCCCATATTTTAGACCTCGACCGCTACACCAGCTTGATATAGCTATAGGGATCAATTCATAGGAACCTCCTAGAAATAAGCAACTGAACATAGGGACCAGTCTATAGACCTCCTAAAAGTGGCCTGATATAGCCATAAGGATTAGTTCATAGGAACCTCCCAAAAGTAAGCAACTGAACATAGGGATCAGTTTGTAGACCTTCCAAAAGTAATTCATCATAATAAAAGTGTACAGTGGCCTACATTCTAGACCCCGACCTAGTATGATAAATAGACAGTCTAACAGCTGCTAATCCCTAAGTTGACCGATCAACC
>CANXYI010397544.1:0-10905 GCA_948208565.1 Hura crepitans | reverse complement strand
TTTTAGTGAAGTAATGAGAAAGTTATGCCCATTCTAACTCCTCCCTAGCATCGACAACAATAGGGGAGGAAGAAAGAATTTTCTTAATTCCACTTGGTGGAATTCCACATGTCAAATAGGTTTTGCCACTTAGCATGGTGTGGGTCCCTTTTGACATGACAAGGGTGGTCCCAACACTTCTCAAAAATCCCAAAACCATCTCAATTTTTTTGGCAAACTTTGAAATTTAGAATAATTCACTTAAACCTTAAAAAAAAATTGTACCATTTATTTTAAAATTCATATTTTAATCCCCTCTATCTACTCGTAAATTTTTATGGCCAGATTCCATCGATAAGATAATTTTTAGAATACCTCAATTTGCATGCTAACCTTAAAAATTGTGAGAATTTGCAAATGACCTTGGAATCCAAAAATTCTTTCACCAGTTGAGCTACTGGAATTTTTAAGCTTCAGGGTCTAATATTTTCGAGTCCGTCCGGGCACATCCCAGGTCAATCTTGGCTCAAAAAATTTTTATTGCATATATGCATTCTTTACTACTTAAAATGAATTATTACTTCTATTAAATTTTTAAATTTCAATTTTTTCATCAATTTAGGGCCTCTCGAAGTTTCATGACCAATGCCAATACCTCGGTCTACATGCAAGTGGCCCAACAACCTAGGCACACTTCCCGGATTCTATGGCACTATTCACGAAGCCTCAAATCATCAGCATTACATCAGCTGCCTATAGTCAATACATAACTTGAGTAACCCATCTTTTTTCTTTACAAATAGTATAGGTTTTCCCCAAGTAGACAGACTAGGTTTAATGAAACCTCTATTTAATAGGTCATATAGTTGTACCTTCAATTTCCTTAACTTAGCAAGTGCCATTTTATAAGGAGCAATAGATATTAGAACAGCACTAAGATATACCTCAATCTCAAAATCCAATTCCCTCTAAGGTGGTAAGCCTAGTAGCTCTTTAAGAAATACATTAAGAAACTCAAAAACAATTGGAATATGGGCTAAATTAGAAGTGGAAGTGTTTAGGTTAATAGCATAAGCCAAATACACCTCACAACCATTCTTAAAAAGTTTTTGTGCTTTAACAACAGAGATAAGATTATTCACAAGGCCTCTCTCACCATCCACTATGACTATCTACCACTCTATAATTTGAAAGGTCAACTTTTTATGTTTACAATCAATTATGGCTTGCTTAGTTAGCCAATCCATCCCTAGGATTATATCAAACTCATTAAAAGGCAAATCAATCAGTAGAAAAATCTATAACCCTAAATTACCAAAGGACATTGGCTATACACCCTATTCACAATCACACACTACCTTATAGGGTTGCTAACTGTAATGTCTACATTAGCCTTTTTAGGCTCTAACTACTTATTCTGTGCTTGTGTAGAACATACATAGGAATGTGTAGAACTAGGGTCTATCAAAGCCAAAATTAGAACATCAAATAAGTAAAAAGTACTAGTTATGACATCTAGTGTTATAGCCTTTTCTCTGGCTCTAACAACATACTGCATGACTAGAGCACTGACCTCTGTCCTGGCACCCTAGCTAGCACTAGGCTACTCTCCTTTAATTTGCCTCTAACCTCTGTTCTGAGGTGCCACAGTAGATGCTTATGTTTGAGCACCCTCTACTTGCCTCTGAGGACATTCTCTTCTATAGTAATCTCTGGCACCACACATAAAACATTCCCCTTATTTGCCTGCTTTACACTACCCCTAATGCCTTTTTTGACAAATGGCACACATGGGAGGTCCATTTCTATTACCCCCTATACTAGAAATACTATTAACTCAATAAGGTAATTGAGGTCCACCAATGAATGCTTATCCTGACCTTTAGGTATGTACCAGTCTCTTTCCTTGATACCCTATCTGATATTGGAACCTAGGCTGAGACTGTGCCTATGACTAACCCTCTCTCCTCTTTTTACCATCTCTTAACACTATACTAGATTGTCCCATAGTATACTACCTCTTTCTCTGGAAGAGGTCCCTCTTTTCTTATACCATTTCTTATATGTCATATGCAGCTGACACTAACATTGTAAAATCCCTCTCTTTGGGATTGGTTATCTATATCCTCAACTTTACATTCAGCCCAGCCAAGAATCTCTTACACTTCTTCTCCTCATTAAGAATAAATTCCTCAGCATACTTTAGGAGTCTAGTAAAATCTTTTTCATACTCTAACACTATTCTCCTCCTCTGTTTTAGATCTAGGAATTGTTATCTCTTTTTATCCTTATAGGAGTAAGGTATGTATCTCTTTCTGAACTCTATAAGGAAAAATTCACAAGTTAACTCTGCAAGTGTTTTTCTTCTTTAATAGTGTCCCATTAGTTATGGGCTTCTTCCTACAAAATATAAGTAGCACACTACAGATTCTCAACCTCAATACAGTTCAACTGCTCTAAAACCCTAAATGTCCTATCTAACTTGTATTCAGCTTTAGCAGTATCATCTTTCCTCCTTTGTAGAAAGTCAATAGCTCCTATCTTCCTTAACCTCTCTATAGGAGTCCTCTGTGGAGGAACTAGTGATGGAGGTGGTACTGGAGTTAGAGGAGGTGGACGTAGAGCAGTAGCAGCAAAGGTCTGTCTGAGCAAATTTACTATCTACTGCAACAAAGTATGTGTTGCTTCAACCTATTGTCGACCAAGCACTAGTAGATGGCTACTGTGCAGCATCATTGGGTTCATGTATAGATGCATTGCCTACTCCCTATATTATAGTTAGTGCAAAACTAGCCACCTCTTTAAACCCTCCTTCGGGTGCCCGATTAGCCATATGCTTACTATAAAAAGACTAACTTATCAGCCTCAAATAGCATAACAGTTTAGAGGATTTTGAAACTTAGACATTTGTACTCATGTACATAGCCTAGGAACATTAACCTATACTTTGATACCATAAAATGTGACACCTCTTATTGATTTCTTGTTGAAACCCAATAAGCGATGCACTTTCCACCAGGTCATCCATTCAACTTCTCTCATGGTCAGTCGTTTAACTTCTATTTATACTATATTAATCCTCTCTGTTTAACCCCCAACTCAAGCCATCACTATTTCTATAACCTATTTAAGATTATTTTGTTATGTTTATACAATTATTGAAGGTTTTCAACATATTCAAGTATTTCTTTAACAATTCGGTAGCAAAATAGTTGTTTGGGTCACTCTCTGAAAATTTTCTTCAACCTGTAAAGCACTTCTATAATAGATAATCACATCTCCTAAACTCTTCTGGTCCCCCAAATATCATCCTATCATCATCATCATCTAAAACACAGCAAACCTAGGCCTCAAGCCATAAATATTAACACAGATTATATTTGAACAAAGGAATCATCACATGTTTAATTACAATCTAGTCTATTTTATACAATCACATCCTATCTCATTATATACATTACACCTATAACCCCACCTATGTACATAGATTGCAAAAGCTATACAAATATACATTATCAACCTTCTCACTCTTGACCTCTGAACTTTCTACACACTTCACGAGGTGACGTCCTTATTCTTAGTACCTGCGCACCAAAATAGGTACGATGAGTATAAAATATTCAGTAATGAATTCAATCTTTAACAATATGCCCAGCCATTATATCTATACATTCATATTTCTATTTATTTCTAGTTCATTATCCAAGTTCAACTTAGAACATACACATGCCAAAATTACTATTTTATACCTAAAATGCTTTGGTCTATAAAATCTATGCAAATAATCATTTCTAGTCATATAAGTTATGTGTGGGTCATTATTAATCATTTTATACACAAAGTATGCTATTCTAAAATCTTTTATCTCAATCAGTGTAAAATTACTAAAATACCCCTCTTTAATATTTTATAGTCATATGTAACTTTATTAATCTTATTTAATTATTTTAGCCAGCCCACCTCATGAGACCACCTTGATAGACACTAGATCTAGAGGGAAAGAAATGAACTACTGCAGTGGCCCCTATTCTAAACCTGCACTGCTACTCTAATTAGATTATATTTTGGCACCTAAGGTGTGACTACCGAGGAGTTATCTACCAAGCAGACTAGTCTATATAATAGACTAGTGTAGTGGCCTTTTGGGACCTATACCACTATATCAACATCAAGTAAATGATCAGTGGTAATATAGTTGTGTCTGCCTAGCAGACTGGTCTATCTAATGAACTAGTGCAGTGACCCTTAGGGACCTACGCTGTTGCACCGACAATATCAATTTTGGCATCAAGTTGCAAGGATAGGAAATTTTTTGTCTAATAGATTAGTATAGTGGCTCTAATGGGGACTTTTGCCGCCATACTAGCCCTATCTAAAAAGTAAATAGTGTAGCAGCTACTATGGATCCCTAAGTTAACCGGTCAACCCATTTAGTGGGAGTCTTTCTAGTGGGCCATTTAACCTCAAATTGTGTCTATTTCCTTACTAGTTAACCCTTTTTAATATTATAAACCTAAAAATAGATAGTTACAATTTTTACAGCACGTTAGAAATTAGCCCGGTCCGGTATAACCACAAATAGGCTATATCGAGTGAATTATCAAAAGGTATAATTAAGGTTCAAGTGCCAAGAATTATGATATATTATGATGAATTTAATTCCATAAATTATTTTACAATTTTAGGCCAATTACTATATAGGTGATTTATTAGTTTAGGTAATGGTCACTTAGGATAGTTACAGGTCATTGCAGCCAAGGTTCTACTTGGCTTTCTAGATTCATTTCACCCCCTTTTTTAGTGTTGTTTTCACAAATCATTCTTAGGCATTCATAGGCCTAAGCCAACCCCAATCTTGGCCATACACAAGGCCAAAAGTTTAGGCATTCATGCCATTCCCAAAAGTCACATTATACTAGCCATTATAGGTACCAAATCTATATATATAATTAATTTTTAAATCATAACCCTTAAAGGAAATTTTAAGTCAACTTCCACATTTGATTTCAAGACAATTTTTAAGGTTATTATTCATGCCATTCCTTGCCTAGGCTACATGCCATTTAATTTATACATTAACTAAGTTTTATACCAGCATAATATATCCTATTCCATGCACATTATCTCACATTGTCCATTTACACTAGGCTTGCCTACATACCATACTCACAACCCCTTTTCATGGCATTCATACCTCTCAACCATAAAAGAATTTATTATCAATTCATGTATTTTTACATCACTTATCCTACATACATCATCCACCTCAAACACTATTCACACACTCACTCTTAGTCTTTGGGCATCACAAAGATCTAATTCCAGCTAAGAATCACCACGAAAACCAAAGGAAAAATAAAGAGACTCACCTTTAAAACCCTTATTGGACTGTCTCTAACTAGCAATCTTTGATATTTTTTTAATTCCTAAAGACTTCTTTTCTAGTGCTTCTTCTTTTCTTAGGTTCCTAGTAGACCAAATTTAATTTCAAAAATAAGAGATTACAAAAATGGCTAAAGGAGAAAGAAGAAAATGGCTCCGAAAAGTGAGATTAGCATCGATTCCAGTAGCCAAGGGAGGATGTTTTCCTTCTTTTAATTAGTGGAATTATCCACTTGTTAATTAGCTTGGCCACTTGTCATAGGCCCTCGGGCTAGCTGGCAACATGTGGATGGGTCCTAAAGCCCCCCGAGCCATCCCAGCATGACCCAATTTTTTAGCAAACTTTAAAAATTCTCTAAAATTCACACGGACCTCAAAAAATTACACTGTTTATTTTAAAATTCATATCTTAATCCCCTCTACAACCTCAAAATTCAAAATTTCTTTCACCAATGAACTCAGTGGAATTTTAAGCTTCAAGGCTTGATATTTTTGGGTCTGTCCTAGCACATCTCAGGTTATTCTCGGCTTGAAAAATTTTTATTGCACTGAGGGGTAACTTATGGTCCTAAATGAATTATTAGTTCTGCTAATTTTTTAAATTCTACCTTTTTCATTAAATTTAAGCCCCTTAAAGTTTCATGACTGGTGTCACTGCCTTAATTTATATGTAAGTGACTCGACACCTCGAGCATACTTTTTAAACCTAGTGGCACTATTCATGGAGCCTCAGAACATAGGCTTTACAACATATGGTAGAAGGTATGGAGGCTATATTGGTAATTGATTCTAAGGGCTTGCTAGGGTTGTGGCTCAAAAGGCCACTATTAGAAAGATTGTCCAATGAGCCTGGACATGGATGATTTATCCAGACTCTAGGCTTCTTCATCTCTTTCGGCTAAGAGTCAAAAGGAAAGTAAAATTAATAAACAAAAAACTAGTTAAATGCCCCGACCAAAACTACGGATATAAATATGTTAATTACTTTGAGTCAACTATCTACTACCTATGCATCACAAAAATAACAATGCACTAAGCATAATGCTTAATGGTTTACTTAATGAAATATGCTCAATAATATACCCATAAGATATATATAATGATATAGGCATAAACTGTACGTGATAACATTGTATGTGTATAACACACGATGGTAGTGTAATTAATTATGACATGTAATGCATATTGAGTAACTTTTGAATGTACTAGTCACATAACAAATAATGTTACATTTTACATTAACTCTTAGTTATAATAATTACTTCTCTGTATTGATAGTTCAAATTCTTTTTAAAATTTTTGATGAGGTGTTATCTTGCTTATATCTATAATCTCGCCCATACTTGAAAGACAATAATCTTGATACTAGATAATAGGACAGTGGCCATTATGTCCTATATGTAGTGGCCTCTCTAAACATTATGGTGGCTGCACTCGAATAGAATTACACAGTGGTCTTTTGGACTTTACAATAGCTGCACCCATATATAATTATGTAGTGGCCCCATTGGACCTTAGTGCAACTACACCAGCATTATATGAAAAAATGCCTTACCTTTTGAGCCTATAATGATAACCAAAGATAGGCTCAAGTAACAAGGAAAGCAACCTAGAACCCTAGTTTTTATGGACCTTCTTGGTATAAGTTCACCTGAACTTAATGCTATGAGTTCCTCACCAAACCAACCAAGGCCCAACCTAGAATAGTAGGCCCATGGCCCATGGTCTACCTAGACAAACCAAAGCCTACATCCATATGGACTATAATAAACTCAGCTTAAAACTAGGCCCAAGGCTTGTGAACTATCAAGGTTGACCAAAAGCCTAGGTCCGTATGGACCTAGCGACCATGGTATACATTAAGCTATTGTCGAAAGCTTTTAGAAGCATAAACTTCATATTTGGACTATATTTCCCAATCTCACTAGGACCACTTTTAGATGGGAAAGCCACCTACTAAACCTATAAATACCCCTCTAAGGTGAGAATTAGTGGATAAAGAGAGGCAATTAGAAAGCTCTTAACCCACTATTTTAAGAGTCTAGATGTTGACTCCAAAGCAAGAATTGCTCTACTAGACCTTAGCCCACACTAAAAAATAATAGTTCTTTCTAAATCCCTATATTTAAATTATTGCTTGAAGCTTATTTAAAATGTAAGATCTAATGCCTCTATTTGTATTCATCTCTATTTATTCATATTGTTTTTGTAAATCGATGATCTCCCATGATTAATCATACATGCGGTGATTCTATTTGATCACTACATTAATTATAAGAGTAGGTTGATGTTTTAAGCTATTTTGTTAGCATTTGTTTATATATTAAAATAATGTAATCATTCTAGAATTGACATTCTAATCACATGAACTTATCTTAATGCATGATAATGCCTGCATAAACTTATTATTTTGATATGTGTATGATTTAACATCTATGCAAGCTATTGTTCGATAATAGTTCTCTATTTACTTTGTATACTACATTTTAATGTATTCTAGTTACCAAGTTAACATGTATGCATGTTGTTATCATGTTGTATGACTATTTTATTCCTTAATATGTGTGTTGTTCATATTCTAGAATTAATGTGTGGTTCGCACGAACTCCCTTTCATGAGGAGTGTAGTTTGCATAGATATATGCTTTGAGAATATGTGTTCCACATTAGGTCTACTTGGACTCCCTTTTATGAGGAGTATAGTCTACACAGATATATATTTTATGCATGCTTATTCTATATTGTGGTATGCATAAACTCTTTTTCACAAGGAAAGTGGTTTGTATAGATATGTATTATATATATGTGTTCTATCTGTAAGTCTACACAGACTCTCTTTTACAAGGAATGTAGTTCGCATGAACACATGTCTTGAATTCATGTTCTTATGAATATTATTGTGATAAATTAATAATTTCCTTTACATGATTAATTTGACATCCTCTTAGTTATAATTATCATTTGGGTGTGTACTGTCACACCCTTACCCAATTTCTTAAGAAACTAGATAAGAGAGTGAACTTCCTCTAAGGTCACCCATCTTTAGATTTCCGTAAGGGTTATTCTTTTAACTTCTATTAATTTATTCTATTTTTCTATTTACGTTTAAATTTTTTTTGCCTTTTCTTTATGTTCATTTCATTATAGTCAAAATACATAGTGAAAGCCTTTTGTTTCATTAGAAAACATTTTTATAGGAAATCGGATAGCATAATATATGTCCAGGTTAAAATTGAAATTTTCCCTATCATAAAAATGCACTACAATATATTTCATACATCATTCCTCATTTTTTGGACCCTTCTGGTCCTCCAAACTCATCAACTTACACAATCACACATACATAGCCAACATATTAAATCATCACTCACAACCATAGGGTCTCAGAGTCATCATTAACAAAAAAAATTCACACAATTCAATAGTTTATATACATATTATAGATATAAAGTCATTTTGATTCATCATTCACATTTTTACAGACATTTTATATATAATTCCTTGTACATCTACAAAACACCACTATTATCTATTACATGAGTACACATCCTAACTTTACAAAAAAAAAGACAATAAATAGTACCCTAGAAACTTTGTTCTTCAGCTATAGAGGCTTTACTTATCGTACTTCCTTAACTTTTACCTACGAATTGAAACATCGATACATAGAGTATGACTCAACAGAGAATTATGGATAAAACATATGCATGCTTCACACTCACACATACATTCATGCAATTTCAGTTATTTATAGCAATTCAATATTCTTTAATAGGCAATTACAGTAATATCATGCAGTACATCATAATTTACATTCTCACTAATCATTTATGGTTATTTCATATATATTTATTGTAATTTCATGCCAAATTTCATTTCATTTTAACCTTTATAAATTCCCATTTATTTTCAATTAATAGGCCCATACAGTTAGACTACACTTAAGTACAATGGATAGTGGAATCCAAGTTGTGCAGTGGTCGACATTTTGGACCTTCATTGTAGCTGTACCTATATTAAGATGTGTAGTGGTTAAACCAAAATGCAGTAACACCGACACATAATAGTTGTGCAGAGGCTCTAAAAACCAAAATGATGCTACACCAGTCCATAAAAATATTATGCAGTAACTCCAAATGAACCATAATGGCTACACTCGCCCATAGTCATGATAAAATTGGTATTGATCTAAATGATCAAACCTAATAGTAGCTTTATTCCTAGTTGCCCAATCAACCCATCCAATGGATGTCTAACTATAAGAGCTTTCTATCTATTTTTATTTTTCATTTAGGTTTAAGTCATTTTCCATTATTTAAACTTATTTTTCGTTATTCTTTTCATCATTTTTCTTTTTAAGTGATTTACATAATCACTGGTCATAACAATTTCCATTGGCTTCCTGCCAAGTTTTCATTATATTTCCTCATCTATTTCATAATCATCATTAGTCACATTTTCTAAGTCTCATTGCACACACCATGTGGCTTAATTGTCATGACACCCTTTTTTTTACGTCAAATAGTCATTTTTATTAGTTTTCATTCACTTTCTTTATGTGCCCTCTTAGTTCTTATTTTTCTTTACAATATTATACCACTTATGTATCTAAATGGCCATTTCACATCTATGCACACACAGCAAATGTGTCAGCCATATTAGGTTCTACAACTTACATAATCTTTTCATGCCATTTTACTACCATTTTATATATACATGATCAATACACATGCACACACTTAATGCACACCTTTCGGCCACTTCATGCTCCATACTCTCCATATTCATTTTCAACCAATTTATCACAAATTCATACTTCATAACACATACACATAATATATATTAACATATCTTAATCTCATACACATTAATGGCCATTTCACTTACACACATTCATAATCCATATTTTGGCCACTCTAAGTCTCTCAACATACACATTACTTTTACTATATTTCATCATATTTTCATACTTTATACATCACATTCATTGTTATATTATTCATTCACATACATTAACATCCACTATTTACACATACTTCATCCATACATCTTTCAGCCATTTTAGACCATACATCAATCATATTTATTTCATGCCTTTTTCTACCATTTCCTTTATTATTCATACATATACATTATATTGATCATTATATTATTCATTTACTTACATAAACATACACCATTCTCACCTATAATATGCATACATCATTTGACCATTCCTTAACCATCGTTATACACTTTCCATTCTCATCATTTATTCACATTTCTATCATAAATTCATATTTTTACACTGAATACATCAATTGTATCATAAAGATACATACATTTTCATATCATTCTCATAATTCCATATAAGTTTACATACCAAAATTCATTCAATGCTCATGCAAATGTTTTCAATTCAAATTCACATACCTCTATGAAGACAATTCACCACTTTTTAAGGCTCCTTCTAGCCTTGTTTCTCTTTCTCTTTCTTTTCTTCTACATACGTATTACTAGAATTTAGAAAAATTCCTAAAAATCCATTTTAACTCTAAACTTCATT
>CANXYI010397535.1:0-11461 GCA_948208565.1 Hura crepitans | reverse complement strand
GTCCACACAAACTAAGAAACAGAAGTTCGCATCATCATCATGCCAAGTCCATGACCACATTTGTTAAGTGACCACATAAACTAAGTTAACCAAGTCTGCCCAAACCAAAATGACCATTTTAGGCCCACACGAACTAAAGCACCATAAGTTCATATGAGGGCACAAAAGAAAAATAATGCATTCAAGATCAAATGAAATTCAAAGATAAAGGTGCTTAAGAAGAAAAGGTTAAATTGTACGAACAATGTTCAAGAGTACAAAGATATAAAGCAACAAATCTTATCCTCAAAAGAAATGAGGCCTCACATCATGCCCCCTATACAACAACCATAAAAAAAAAAAAGAAAAGGAAATATGCCCTCTCATCTATCCATCAAAGCTATTCTCTTCCACCGTGTCCTTGTCCTCAGAAGAGATTACTAGCTTCTTAGCAACTTTGTAAGCCCTAATCTTCCTACAGGCCTCATATAAGGTAGCCACCCGCCTTGACAGCTCATTCTATTAGAAAAAGTGAAGGATCAATGTAGCATAGCACATGTACATACATAACATGCATGACATGTAACATACATACCCATGCAATGTACATAACATACATAGCATATATGTACAAGTAAACATATATAACACACATGACATGCATGACATGCTCCAAGTTCATCATGATAAGACTAGCAACTTATAGCTAGCACTTGGGTCTCATCTATCATAGCCCTCCTGAATGCCTCCACAACTCGAGCGATCCTCTCCACCGGAGCCTTCTTTACCTAATCAAAGAAAAGAGATATGAGGCATATGAAACAAAAAGATTCAAGTGATGTAAGTAGCAAAACTGATGACCTTACCAGCATCATATTCTCGAGCTCAAAGGCCACGGGCCAATTCTCTTCTCTACGTAGCTTAGCAAAAGATAGCTCCCCATCAATGCCATAGTGCATATAGCTTAGCTCAGGGACATCCACTAGCATCCCTACCACTTCACCAAGTAAAGATGTCAGACCAATAGATGGTCCGAAAGCTACACCATAAGTAGGGGGAGGTGAAAACTAAGAGCCGGGGGAGCTAGGAGTAGTCCTTGGCTGCTTTCTTAAAAATGATAGGCTAGCCCTAGGGGTAGTAATAGGCTATAACACCACACATGCAAGTTAAAAAATATCACAAAAAGGAATCAGAACATAAAAATTTCACTTGAGGAGGAAGAGGTCCTAAAGTATAAGGAACCTATGGAAGCAGGTGAGTCGAAGCCTAGGGAGCATAGCCCTCATCGTTGTCTTCCACTAGATGGCCTTAGAGATTCCAATGGTCATCCCTTGTATGAATGCTAAATCATTAATGTACCTCCCGAATAACACAAAATCAAAAGGGTTAAAAGGGATAAGCCGAATGTTGGGAACAAAGTTCCAAATAACCACTTTTTCTCTTAGAAACCAACAATACATTTTCGGAGTGATTAGCAGCAAATAATAGAAGGACAAGCCCCAAATAAAGCATAAAGGAGGAGGCAACTCATCAAAGGGAAAGACCCACTAAGCCAAATCAACTTGTACAAGGTTAATACTAGAGTTAAATCCATCATCTCAAGGATCAATGCCAAAGTTCAATCCATCATCTCAAGGATCAACACAAAAGTTCAATCCAACATCTCAAAGATCAACACCAAAGTTCAATCCATCATCTCATGGATCAACACCAGAGTTCAATCCATCATCTCAAGGATCAACACCAAAGTTCAATCCATCATCTTAAGGATCAATACCAAAGTTCAATCCATTATCTCAATGATCAACACCGAAATTCAATCCATCATTTCAAGGATCAACACCATAGTTTAATCCATTATCTCAAGGATCAACACTAGAGTTTAATCCATTATCTCAAGGATCAACAACAAAGTTTAATCCATCATCTCAAGGATTAATACCAGAGTTCAATCCATTTTCTCAAGGATCAACACTAGAGTTTAATTCATCATCTCTGAGTTCAGCCTCACAAGCTAATCCACTATCCTTTTGGGTTCATGCTTTATAAGCTAATCCATAACCAATGTTGAAGTTAATGCACGCTCAATAATGTTATGAGCAAAATAGGTTAACAGGTAAGTATCCCTAACATAGATACTTTGCTATGTACTATTGACACACAACACACACTAAAGTGGGGGCAACTATAGACACCTTACCTTGACCTGTGATGATAGCTAGAGATAAAGTCTAAAACCTCACATAAAGCCATCAAGATGAAGGTCTGCACAAACCTAAGAGACATGTCCGCATGGACTAACTATGGGAATAGGCTACAGCCTAGTCCGTGAGGATCACGGACCATCACACCAAAGAGCCTTGTCCACACAGACTTACCATCGAGAAAAACACTTCGGATGGAAATATTGCCTATTTAGTCTAGGAGCTAGAGTCCTTTAAGGATTAAGACTCCCTTCTAAACAAAAAAGGGAAGAAAACCTAAAGAGTAAGTATAAATACTTCTCTATATCAATAGAGAAAGGGGTTCAAAAGTTTTGGTGGTTTAAAAAAGAATTACAATTACACATATTCTAATGGCAGAGAGTGGGGGCTTGATCTAGAAGAGATTTCAAATATCTACACCTAAACCCTAAGGCTTTTATGCTAGTACTTGAGGAGATTTCCTTGTCCAGGTAATATCTGAGGTGTATTGAGGAATTCTTTTATGTTTCTAATGTGCCAATGATCTCTGCAATTGATTGTGAGTGAGGTGATATGTTGTTATCTCTACTCCTATTTATGATAAGTATGCCAATTGTATTTGATATATAAGATGTAAGATTGATGCCTATAGTTAATATTCAGCATGTTATATGATGTTAATCTCGCTACATAAATTTAATCATATGTGTGATTAAGTTCTCATGAACTTAGTGCCTTTAGACACAAGTATATAGGTTTGTCTGCATAGCTTTATTTCATTTACGTCAATTTGGTAACCTCGTCTGCATAGATTATATTCAATGAACATAATTACCTATCCCAATAATACCATGTTAAATGCTAGTTGATTGGTGTGAATTAATATGTCTATGTGTTGATATTGAAAACATGTGATTATGTGATTAAAGTGGGAAAGTAGTCTGCACAGACTCCCTATCCTAAGGGTTGTATGTCTGCACGGACCTTTGTGTGGTAAGTTATATGATGATTCCTCGCCATGTGTTTTGCTTGTGTAATTAATGACCTTTGATTCATTCATCTCAAATATGTTTATACTCTATTCATCATGTGTTAGTAATTATAATCTAATCTTTTTGGCTTTGATGTTTCCTAAGTTGTCAATTGGACTCTTTTATTAAAGTGGAAGATGGAATAGACTCAATCCTTCCCTAATAATGGTCTACACAAACCAATGACCGACCTCTTTGATTTCTGTACAAACCTAGAGATATAGAAGTGGGACCATTTTTGGACTATAACTTGTCTCTTTGGTTTTGTACTATAAACACTTTATTTTTTATTTTTGGGGTTGTAATAGCTAGTAAACAAATTGTTTTACATGCTAAAACCTAACATTCACATCAAACTATTTTTTATATAATTAACTGGTGTTTTCTAATATAAACGGATTTGTATTTCCTTAATCAAAAGTCAAAATTAAATGTATTTCAATAAAGGCCAATCTCCTATAGATAAGAGTTGGGCAATTACCGCCAATTCCAATGGAATTATTAGTAACTGTTAGGTCAATTGATAATCAATGCATGACTCACTTTCTGGATGTGTAATATACATTATTTTATTCTTTAAATATTGCAATTTACTTTTGTACATGCAAAGGTGTTGCAATTTAAATTAAGAATGACATATGCTTGAATGATAAGGGATTGATAAACATTACAATTTACATGGGCAACATATTATTAGGGCATAAATAAGATCTAAAATTTTGAACCTTTTTGGTACTGAACATCAGAGGTCCTAGTGTAGGGGCCAGGTGATGACTCTACTAACAACTCTTATCCCCGCTAAAAATATGATAATATCTATAGTAGCCCAAGCATTCTTCAACCCGTAAGGCATAACCTTGTAGGAAAAGCTCCCCCATTCTATGATGAAGGTAGTTTTTATCTTGTTGGCTATTCTGTTCAGAATCTAATTATAACTAGTATACCCTTCCACAAAATTGTACATTTTAGACATTGCTGCCCTATCAATCAACACATTTATATGAGGTAATAGGAAGTCATCTTTTGAGCATGCTTTATTCAGATCTATGTAGTCTATACACATCCGGACCTTACCATCTTTCTTGGCAACTAGAACCACATTGGATATTGTACTTCTTCTAGAAATTTGGCCTTGACTTGCCTGTGTACTTCTTCTTTTATCTTTTTCACCAATTCTAATCTCATTCTCTATAGTTTTGTTTCACTAGTTTAGCTTTTGGGTATATGTAGATGGCATGTTTCGCTACTTCTCGATCTACCCCTGACTTGTCTTTATAGGTCTAGGTAAAGACTTTTTTGTATTTTGTTAAAATTCTCTCAAATTTAATCCTCTCTTTAGGACATACATCAGATGCAATTAAGATCTCTTTAGGATTTTCATCAGTACTGAGATTAAATGAGGTAGTATTGATTATATTAATATCAAACATGTTATGCGTGTCATGATTATCATTATGCATGATGCAGTTAGATGAGACATCATAAAAACAAGCAAAATTGTTCATATTATTAACAAAGGAAATAGGAACATCATCATTGAAAAGTTCGGGTACATATAAATTGCCAAAAGAACTTTCAAGGAGGCTTTCTTCTTTTATCTTCTTCTTTCCTCTATCCTAGAGCACAACATCAGTCAGGATCTCTTCTTCACATCTAATTTCCAGCTCAGTTAAGTTAGTCATAATTTGCTCATCCCAAAAATTTGAAATGGCTTTCACTTCATTCACAGTCTAATCAAATACATCACTGAAGATCTCAAATCTTGGCACATCCTGTCCCTCAATGATAGCTAGCTCAAATTCCCTACAGTAACTAACATTCCCTTTTGCCTAAACAAAACTCTTTTATAACAAAGGGATATCTTCTCTCATCTTCTTTAGTTTGGATGTCTCTACGGTGTATCCTAATCCCTTTTGATCCTTCTATCCTTGAGGTTGAATGATTGAAATTGGACCTTTTGAAGCATGTCCCAATGTCACTCCAGGCTGATAGTTCATCCTTTTCATCATGTTTACCACCTTAGGGTTTTCCTCTTCCTCAGAAAAGATTTCGGCATTGTGGAAACCATTAAAAGGCTGATTAGCTATTTCAAGCATCGACAACTGATTCTCTCCCACAGCCTTTATTGTCATGATCTCATCATCATGGGGGATCTTTATCATCTGATGCAATGCGACTCCTCCTAGCTTATGGAACAATCACCTTCCTAAAAGCAAAGAGAAATTCATAGGGATATCAAGCACTGCAAACTCTACATCATCCATAATCACCCCCGTTTTAACCTTGACCTTGAAAGTCTCATATGCTTGTCTCTTTGGGTTGTCATTGACTATTATGGTAAGCTTGGACTAGGAGATCATCAAATCCTCAATCCTATATTCTATTATAGCCTTAAGCGAGCACACATTGATTGATAACCTATCATCCACCATTACATCGGTCGTGTGCTTACCATTAACTTCTACTTTGATGTATAAAGGATTGTTATGGTGATGCCCTTTAGGTGGTAAATCTGTATCAAAAAACCCGACTCTTGTTTCTTCCTATCCTTTTACCATTGCCACTAGCTTTGATGGTGACATGGTAGTTGAAATGGTTGCTGCACATAAAGCTTCAACCACTTTCTATCGATGAGAGGTGGATCGATGCAATAGATCCCAAATGATAATCTACGCAGGAGTCTTCTTTAACTATTTCATCATAGCATCTTCTTCATTCTCTATCACCAGGAGAATTGGCTCTCTCTCTACTTCTAGCACCACTCGACCACTCCGGGTCACTACTTTAGTTTCTACTTCCTCACTCAATTTCTACTCTGGATCAAAATCTACCCATACATCCTAAACTTACACTTTTGACTCGCTCTCCCAATCTATAGCCCACATGTGCGTTATACATGTTGAACTCTAATTCACTTCGGCACTTCTTTTAATGGCTAGATAATTATTCCCATATAAATCCTAGAGTACATACCATTCTAAGAGACCTGAGTTAACCATATTAATCAGAGGAGGAACTCTTAAGTATGCACCCTGAATTTTATGCCTCTATTCTCGATCAAGTATTTGCCTTGAATCAATCAAATCCTAAATCCTATCCCTCAAAGTGCAGCAATTATTAATGTTATAGTCGGTATGCTGATGATATTGAAAGTATAAGTCCATTCTATGATAGGGCTGGCCTAAACTTTTGGCAAGTTTAGAAGGAAGAGGTTGGAGCTTTCCTTCCTTTTGAAACCACTTCAGACACCAAGATAGTGGCTTTCCCAAATTTGAATAATGCTTTGCCACAGTGGATACCTCAGCAGTTTGCCCAAAACTAGCCCCACTTACATTCCTAGCTCCTTGATTCCTTCAATTACCAAACACTCCTGAACTCTTCTTCTGTTTATTATGTTTCTCTTCTATATCAATGGCTATGTCTTTCAATGATTCCCAGTCCTTTAACCCCTTAACCTTTAAGCCATCTCTCAAGTATAGGTTGGCTTCTTTCTTATTACTAGCACTCAAGACCTCTATCTCGACAAGTACTCTATGAAGCTCTCATTGGATTTCTACCTTAGCAACTTGAGGTCTTTCATGGTGACCACTATGTGAGTGTTGAAGTCATATTGGTTCATAAAAGTTTTTGTGATCTTGCTCCAGTCCTCCTTCACTTTCCTTTCTAACCCATGGTAGCAATCGATCTCTCTTCCATGTAACATCAAACTAAAATAGGCTACCTTTTCTTTAATGCTAAGCTCAGTACCTCTCATAACCATGGCATATTGCTTAATGTGAGCTTTAAGATCCGAAGTCCCATTAAACTTAGGTAATTTTAGCATTTTATACTTAGAAGGTAAAATCTCCTCAGATTCTAAGGATAGTTCCTCAGGATCTATTCCTTTACCCATGGAAATAAGCATGGCCATCACTTTCATTTTTTCTTCCAGCTTCTTCATAGCAGCGTCCTTAAACTTTTGAGGTGTAATTAAGTCTTCACAAAAGTCATACTCTGGGTTAAAGTACTCGACTTTCTTATATTTCCCTTCAACACCTATGGCTTGCTTTCGCATACCAATTCCTTTAAAAGTAGTAGCAGTTTTTCCAGCAGGAGTAGCTACTACATTTTTAGCACGTGGTGGTGACCTAGTAGCGGGAACTATCTCAGTGATTGCCCTTAAAACCATATCCATCATTCTCTTCTCAAAGTCTTCAAATTTTTGATCTATTTTAGTCTCAAAATTTAGAGCAAAAGAACTACTTTCATCATGCCCCGCCATGTTTGTCAAGTTATAAGTGGTAGATATGAATTCTTATCTAGCTATCATGCTGTCTTTCCTCCATACCTAAGCAGCTCGAGGATCTATGATGGCTACAAGACAAAGGGTTAGACATGATGGAATGAGAATGCGTGAAATGCTTATGCATGTCAATGTGTATAAAAGCAATCACAAGCAAGAGCCTTTTAACCTTATTTCTTCCCATGCATGAGGTCTCGTTGTTTTTCCTAAGAGGGCTTACCTATGGGACATTAAGGACCCCAATAGGTTTAAATAATGAACAACAGGTAGCCAAACTTTATTTCTCTCACATAGAAGAGCACATGTAAAATATTTGGCCTATATAGGTTAGATATGTTCAATCAGTTAGAAAAGGCCCAATGGGTTTAATAGCATTTCGAGATGATTAAGTCACATTTCACATATATTAGTCCACATAGCATACAATACATCATTAATTGAGGTGCCTAGAGGAAATTGCTATTGGTCATTACATAGGCTCATGGTTTGGTCACGCCAGTTATGGCCAACTAAGCATGGTCCCTCCATGATGGGTTTATCTCATTATGAGCATACGATCAATTGATTCACCCTTTCATATACCTTATTGGCACAAGGCTTGGATTTGATGCCACCTTTAACAATCTTCCAATTTGAGTGAAATTGGGTTCATGCTTTAAAATGACATTAGGGTATAAAAAGGATGCCTAACTTATTCTAAGGCTCTAGCATGTAATGCAATTTTGAAAAGAAATAACATCATAAATTCAAAATATGAAGTTCTATATTAATTTGAGGTACTTTCGGAGTATGGTCTCATGGTGTCCTAATAGAGTTGCCACTATTTGTGTCCTTTTTGTTTTCCTTGGACCGATCAAATCGAAACAACCTAAGACTCAACTTAAGCCTCATTCCTTAAGTATCGAATGATGAGAAGGAAGCTAAAGGAATCTAGGGTTACTCCTTTTTTATTAGCTTAGGAGGTGCGAGTTAGGCACCACAAGATAAGAGTCGCCACCTGATCGAGTCAAAAAATACCTTGTAGGGCCAAAACCAAAGCGGTTTAAAAGCCTACTCTTATTTATACCTCAAATTAATATGGGGTTTAAATTTATGATAGTATTCCTTTTCGAAAGCCATGTTTTATAGTTAAAGTAAATCAGACATTCACATAGAAAAAGTTACAAAATATATTTACAGAAAAATAAATAGGTGATTGGAATTGTTATAACATACATGAAATCGGGCAATTGGTGGTTTCGAGAACTTTGGTTCTCATATGCCAATTTTAGAAAATGGTTTTTATTGTATGGACTTTTATTAAAATTGAATGATTAGTTTGAGAACTTTGGTTCTCATATGCTAATTTGGAAACATGAATTTTATTATAGTGACTTTTATTTGGAAGAATGGTTTGAGAACTTTGGTTCTCAAATGTCAATTCTAGAAAATAGATGTTATTATGGTAACTTTTATTAAGAAAGAACCAAAATTTATTTTATTAGCATAACACTAATTTATTGGGTTAAAAACATGATTTTGATTATTATTTCTTTTTAGCATGTAAAATCATTTTTCTACCTAATTTGGAATTCATGGAATATTTTGGGATTGAAATTGGAAGTATCATGCATAAAATCGGGTACTAGATTTAATTTGAGAACTTTGGTTCTCACATGTCAATTTTTAGAAAATAATTTTATTGAGACTTTTATTAAGAAAAATTAAAATCCACTTTATTAATAAAACACTAATTAATTAAATAAAAATATTTTGGTTATTTTTTCGATTGTGTGAAAAATCATTTTTCTAATTATTATAACATTCATAGAATATACAAGGAAATAATTCAACAATAAAAAATAAAATACAAGGCAATTACATAAAATACAATATAACCAAATAAATAAATAAATAATAATATTACATTTTGGGATATCTAAAATACAATCCAACAAGCAATAGGCAATAATAACAACAATCAGCAGAAAAATGCATAAAACGTAGAATAAAATAGACACTAGAAAAAAATGGGTGTCAAAAAATTATTTCACCAAGATTTAGTAAAATAGCCAAAAATATAGCAAGCAGGTCCCAAATAATCAAATAGCTTGCATCACAACAACAAAAATAATATATTAGTATGTGAAGCAAAAATAAGAAAACAAACAGAAATTAAATAAAAATAAACAGTCACAAAAATATAAAATATTGTATAAATAAATTATCACATCTAAATAGTAGATCGATAATGCAAAAAAGAAATGTAAAATTAGCCTAAATGACAAAAATAATATTTTTGGATGCGAAGCAAAAAAAAAAAAGAACAGACATAAATTAAATAAAAACATACAATCACAAAAATATAAAATATTACCCAAATAAATTATCATATATAACTGGTAGATGGATAATGCAAAAAAAATAGCAAAAATGACAAAAATAATATTTTTAGATGAGAAGCAAAAATAGAAGAACACATAGAAATTAAATTAAAATAAACAGTCTCACAAATGCAAAAAATATGGCATAAATAAATTATCACATCGAACTGGTACATAGATAAAATGGAAATGACAAATAGTAGAAAAATCGATCAATTAACACACCGAGTATATTTGCCTTCAAAAAGATCTCGATTGGATTGAAAATAATGCTTGAATGTTCAAAAAAATCTAAAGAAATGGTGTAGAAAGAGTGTTTTTTTTTTTTTTGCCTTTTTTGTGTATTTTCTCCCTTTAAAAAATTTTCTCTTTCAAATGACCAACCTTCACTCAAAATGATCCATTTGGTATTTATACATGCCTCTTGAGGAACAAAATGGCCGTTTTGGGTTAAAAACGGCCATTTTCAACTCAAAACGGCCATTCCTTAGAGCCAAATAGCCTTTTGGGTGAATATGACCATTTTGGCCCTTCTATGGCCCAAACGGCCATTCCGCGGGCTGAAATGACCCGTTTTGGGCCATGAACGGGCGTCCTCCATGTAGGAATGACCCTTTTTTCTCTAAAACAGTGTTTTCTCTTGGAAAATGACTGTTTTCGATATTTATTTTTTTAAGGAAAAAGTTTTTGAGATCGTCAGTTTGGACGTAAAAAATCCATTTTTGGGATTTTTGTCCTTTTCATCATCATTAAGAAAACTGAACCTAGGAGCCCCAGAGACCCAGTGTCTACACACGTGGCATGATCTAAGCTATCCACCAACTTAATATCAAAAGACTTGGCACATGTGAGGGGTGTCACTTGTGCTAAAAGCCATCTTCTTCCTCCTCCCACACCTAAACCTAATGTTATTTTCTCTCCTTTCATTCCTTTTTTCATTTTCCCCCTCTATACAAGCCTAATTTCTTCAATATTTATATGGTTCCTTGCCTTCATAGTCTCCTAAAGCCTATCTCACTGACAAAATTTAGAAACAGAGGCTAAAATTAGAGATATTGGCACTTGGATTGTCAAAATTGTGTGTAAGTGCTTGTATCCCATTTTTTTTATTTTAGGTAGCCTTAAGTAATCTAAGATTAACCATGTGATTTGCTCTCAAAATGGTGTTATTTAAAATTCCTAGGGATATTTGAAACCCTAGAATGTGTATGTTTTTAGGTGATAAAGAAAAATATGGAGACAAAAGGCAACCAAGGGCTTGAAATGGTGAATTAGAGTGTTTTGTCACCCCAGGTATGTGAATTTAGTGTAATATATATGTGTGTTTGTATATGTGAATGACTTGTTATGTGAAAGTGTGTATGGAAGTGACATTGTATGTGTATGTATGTGGATTGAGGTATAATGCTTGTATAATTGTGTTAATATGATTTTGAGAAGCTTATATGTCTGACAAATGTGAGACAAGTACATGTGAATATGTGTGTATAAGGCATGGTCAAGTGGTATGTAAAGAATAAGTGTGAGTGTGCATGTGTAATTAGTAGTAACACAGCATGTAATTGAGCTAAGAATGTGTATAAAATATGCTAATGAAGTAAAATGTGTAAGATGTGCCTAAAC
>CANXYI010397504.1:0-14744 GCA_948208565.1 Hura crepitans | reverse complement strand
CTCGTTTTCATACTAAAGGACTTTGAAGAACTAAGGTTTGATGTCCTTGATGCTAGAGCTTCCTATGAAGATAAATTTCAATTGGAAGCTATAGGAGGAGAAGAAAGGTACTTCTTTTTCTTTATAATTTAATTACAATTTCATTTTAATAGCAACTAGAAATTTAGTGTTCATCAACTGAGTGTACATTTTTTTTATGTAATTTAGTGTAGCCATATTCAACTAGCTACAAGATTTAATTAATTTAGTGTTCATCATTTTGAATGTTGCACCTTACCTTGTGCGCATATATGTATTGCAGAAAAAAAAATAGAATTGGAGTCCTCTAGTTTTAATATGTAAGTTTGATTTTAGAGTGGTAAGAATCCTCTTTTAATCTGTAAGTTTGATTTTAAAGTGGTATCGGAGATGACACTAGATTGATAATGAGAGCCACTTATATTTCTATCTAATGATAAATTTGTCCAAAGAGAACTCATTGACTTAGACTTGCATGTGCACATACTTCTTTAGTTTGATTATGCACCTCATGAAGGCTTTAATTTATTATTAGTCAATCTGCAATTATCTATTATGTGGTAACTACCTAATGTTGAATCCTGAATTATTAGCATGCATGCGATGATTATCTTGATGCTGTGGATGATTGTTTTGTAGTCATGAAGAACCCAGCTATTGTGCGGTGGCTACTACATGTTAATTGTTTATATTTTTCCTTTCCCCTTTTAATAAAGAACCCAACCAATTATGCAAATATTGAATTCCTTTGCTTTTTAATAATTTACTTGCAAATTAATATATGGGTTTCATTGATTAATTAAGCTTTCACTTAATAATTAATGTGAAGCCAATTATATGATGAAAAGCTTTCACTTAATATATATGGGTTTCATTGCTTAATTTACCCTATTTTCTTAATTTTAAGCAATCTTTTTATAATTATTTACCCTCTCTCTTTAATTTATAAGTATTAATGATTTACCCTCTTCTCTTAATTTATAAGTATCAATTATAAGTATGATGAAAAGCAGTCTTTTATTAAGTATTAATTATTTACAATCTTTTCTTAATTTCAAGCAATCTTTTTATAATTTTTCATTTCATTTTAGTTAAGATGTCTTTTTAAGAAATTAAATGATAATTTAATAATTATTTTCTACTTTTATATATAATTTTCTTTGTATTATGTTTATATTCTTTTATTTCAATTCTTTCTATGTCAATTAATTAAATTAATGACAAAGATTTTTACGTTTTTTTATAATGATAACTATAATACTTTATTGAATTAAAAATATCTAATATATAATTTTTTGTGGTTTTTTTGGTAATTTATATGTAATTTGGTTATTTGTTGTTTTGAATTGAACCCCTAAACTTTAATCTGCAGTGAAAGATCCCAACTTAATATATTAAGTTTTCATTTCTATTTATGAATTATCATGATGAATTTTATCAGTTATTTGCAAATTAATATATGGATTTCGTTATTTCAATGACTTGGTACTCTCATAATCCTAGTATAAACTTTCATAATCCTCACTATTGTTTCATTCAACAATAATATCAAAATTGGAGTTGAAATTGTTAGTCTTCATTAACTACTATATGTCTTCGTCTCATATTGAAAATTATGAATTTGTCTCATATTGAAAATTATGTTTTTTATTTGTAGGGGCAACGTGTGGCTCATAAATTCATTTTCTCTTAAATAGTTTGAGAGGTGAGCCTATATTGTCTAAATCTAAATAATAATTAGCTAGTCATACAACACGTGCAAACGTAAAATCCATGCAATTTATACATACATTTGCAACTTAAATCTTTATTATCATGGACACATGGCACGCATTTCCTTAATCTAACTCAATTTGATTCTTTTTTTTAATTCATTTGAACCACTAACCCTACTTACTAAAAAATTTGTGACAAATTGCGAATAACATTAAAAAAATAGTCATATTCTTAAGTATAAATATAATTAATTAAACTTTTTTTTAAATATTTTTAAATGAGTTAATAAAAAAAACAAGTCTGACTAGCAATCATTTTTAAATAATAAATATTAAGATACTTTGCTAATTTTTTTATTTGTAATCTATTCTTATTATTTGACTTAATTTGCTAGAAGTCCCATATTGATATTTTTGCTTCCTACTAATGATAATAATCTCATTATAAACTAATAATCCATAATATAGGTTATGAAACATGAATTATCATGATAGAGAATGGATGTATGCTCGATGTAATAAACAAGGGAGGTACAATGCGAAATTTATTGATGGAGTTGAAAAGTTCATCCAATTTGCTTGTAGAATTCGAGCTTTATGGATGGACCAAATATCAAATGTCCTTGCAAGAATTATGAGAATGGAGCTTACATGCCTTTGGAAGATGTACAAATGCACTTATTAAGGAAGAGGTTTGTTCTAAATCATTATGAATGTCGGTGTTAAGGGGAACCAATAAGAAGTTAATCAAATGGATTCTCGGAAGGTCTCGATTTTATGAAAGAAAATAATAATTTGGCGGATCCTTGTAGGCAAATGGTGATAGATACAATCGGGCTATCTTTAGGATAAAAGTTGATGCAGTGGGTAATCAATGGCCTTATGCTAATTTGGACACTTTAATGGATGAAGAATTAAATTCAGAAGCTCAACAATTCTATAATATGTTGAATGCAGTAGAGTCGGAGTTGTACCCTAATTGTGAAAATCATTCATAAATGTCAGCTGTTGTACGATTATTAAACATTAAGTCTGAGCGTCACTTATCTAAAAAGTGTTATGACTCAATATGTGAACTTATAGCTGAGTCTTACTTAAAGGGAATAAAATGGTTAAAATTTTTTACTCCATAAAGAAACTAGTGAAAGGATTAGGATTGTCAATACAAAAGATTGATTATTCTATTTTAGGTTGCATGATATATTGGGAGATGATGAGGATCTTGATTAGTGCAAATTCTGTGGCAATGCAAGATATAAAGCAAAAAAGGATCGGGGAAGCACAAAAAAGTTGCGCATAAGGAGATGTTCTATTTTCCATTAATTCTAAGGCTTAAGAGACTATATGCTTCAAAAGCTACAGCTAAATTAATGTGATGGCATGATGAGCATAGCACTTAAGATGGTGTTTTAAGCCACCAATCTAATTCTATAGCTTGGAAGCACTTTAATCACAAACATCCAAACTTTATGGCTGAATCAAGGAATGTTAGACTTGGTTTGTGTAGAGATAGTTTCCAACCATTTGGACAGTCTGGACAACAATATTCTTTTTGGCCAGTCGTTGTGACTTCATACAACTTGCCTTTATAGATATACATAAAGGAAGCTTATATGTTCCTCACAATGATTGCACTCGTCCCTTCCAACCTTAAACAAAATATTGATGTTTATTTACAACCATTTATTGCAGAACTTAATGAGTTGTAGAATATTGGTGTTCAAATATATGATGTGTCTACAAGGTAAAATTTCTAATTGAGAGTAGCGTTGATGTGGACTATAAGCAACTTTCCTGTTTATTCAATGCTATCTAGTTGGAGCATTTTGGGAAGATTAGCATGTCTATATTACATGGAGTATTCTCAAGCATTCATCTTGACAAAAGGACAAAAGACAAGTTGGTTTGACAACCATAGGAAATTTCTCCCTCCTAATCCCATTTAGAAGAAATAGGAAAAACTTTAGTGATGGAAATGTCGAGATGCCTCCTCCTCTAATAAGAACAAGTTAAGAAATGCTTAAACAAATCAATAGGCATAGTTTTAAAAAAGTAACTGAAATTGGTGCTCATGATCACAATAAGCACATCAATAAAGATTGTGGGTGGAAAAAACAGCACATTTTTTAGGATTTGCCATACTGGAAGACAAATCTTATACGCCATAATTTGGATGTGATGCACATTGAGAAGAATATGTTTGATAATGTTTTCAACACAGTACTAAATGTTCAAGGCAAGACAAAAGATAATGTCAAAGCAAGAGAAGATATGGCAAGAATTTGTAAATAACATGAGTTAACAATGAATGTTCAAATAGGAAAGTATCCTAAGGCGGCATACACATTAGACAAAGAAGAGAAAAAACTACTTTTAGAATGGTTAAGGGAATTAAAGTTTCTTGATAGTCATGTGTCAAACTTAGGTAGATGTATGGATATGCAAAAGATTAAATTATTTATCTTAAAAAGTTATGATTGTCATATTTTTATGCAACGGTTATTACCAATTGCTTTTCATGAGCTATTACTATTAAATGTTTGGCAAGCATTAACTATATTTACTTAGCCTATTTTTTAGAGATCTGACATCAACTATTATCAAAATTCATGATATGAAGAGATTGGAAGTGGAAATTCCTATCATATGTAAATTAGAAAAAATATTTTCACCTAGCTTTTTTGACCTAATAGAACACTTTCCCATTCACCTACCATATGAAGCAAGAATTACCAGACCAGTTCAGTACCGATAGATGTACTCTTTTGAAAGGTGTATTTATCTTATTTTATCCTTAACAATATATTAACATTTAAGCATCATTAAATCTTAATGTATGTTAAAATTTCAAGGTACCTTTGACACTTGAAACAAAATGTGAAAAACAAAGCCTAAGTTGAAGGCTCTATATGCAATGCTTACTTAGTAGAGGAAGCTTTAACCTTTTGTAGTCATTACTTCGAACCACGCATAATGTGTCATAGTAGATATGTTCCTCGTAATGATGATGAAGGGGATAATGAAAATATAGAAGGTAATCTCTCTATATTTACTTGTCCTGGGTGATCATATGGTGCTGTAACAGAGAGGATGTTAGATGACAAGGAAATTAAAGCTACAAATGCTCATATTCTATTAAATTGTGATGAGGTTTGCCCCTATGTAAGGTTAGTTCTACTTGTTTTATTTTACAAGTGGCATAAATTTTATTAGCTTGTTATTTTACTTGGTTCATATTTTTATGCTATGTAGCTTGTTTATAGACCATGTACGTATGATTTTTCCCTCTTCAAGTGATAAATTCATTAATAAAGAGTTAGAAACCAATTTTTCCACATGGTTCAAAGAATATGTAAGTGACAATAATTATAAAAAACACAACTATGTTAACATACAATTTCATAATTTAACGATAATAAATTCTTACTCTTTTTAATTTGTTTTCTTTCTTTATTTTTTATTCTTAAAAGACAAGGTCTACTCTTTAAGATAATAAAGTCTTACAATAATTATCTCAAGGACCTTTACAATATTGTAAAACTTATGGTGTGTATTTTATGAATGGACACAAGTTTCACACAGAGTCACATGGGTCAATTACATCAACAATGAATAGTGGTGTGTGCATTAAAGGTACTAACTACAATGAAAGTGTGGATGACTACTATGGTCATTTGAAAGAGATATTAGAGTTGGAATACCCGGGGTTGCCAATCAAACATGTTGTGTTATTTTATTGTGATTGGTTTGACCTAAGTGCTAATATTGGGACAAAAGTTCATGCAAATTATAAGTTTGTTGATGTATATAAGTGTCAAAGATTTAATAAGTATGAACCATTTGTACTAGCAATTTAAGCAACACAAGTTTATTATATGAGCTAGCCAAGTATGCGACGAGATAAAGTAGATTGGTTAGCAGTGTGCAAGGTTAGGCTAAGGTCAATTGTTGATTCACATAAAGAAGATAAAAAAGACTGATGTGGCATTCCAAGAAGATGAAGTTGAGGCACACGAAATTAATATTAACCATCAAGAAGGAAAAGCATATGAACTTAATGATCTAATGGCAGAACCAATTGCATTAGATGATAAAGAAGAGGATTTGGAAGAACTAATACTTAATTCTTCAAGTGATGAAGATGAAACTGATGATGATAATTACTAAGAATGAAGTTATGGTTGATAGCATTATGGACAAATGTGATGCCAATCACTTTTTTTTATTTCTATTTAAGGTTCTTTTTAGCAAGTTATGTATTTTATATCATTTCCCTTTTTAGCAAACTTTGTTTTTTTAAAACAAATACTTATATACAATATTGCTAGGTTAATTACAGAAATGATACAAGCATAGGATAGCTAGGGAGGAAAAAGGTGAATAGTAGGAGAAAGGGGTGTTCGTCGTTATTTTCCTTATAATAGAGCAAGAAGAGGAGGACGTTCAAGTGCTAATGGTTTCTAAGCATCTACTTTAACTGTATGTTCGTCATAAAATCAAACACCATATGTTGAGCCTAATATTGGTGTAAAGACAAATGATTTGGTTGGGAATTCAACTAGGCAACAAACTCATGCTTCAACAGCACCACTTACACTGCAGACTAATGTTAACGAGCCCATTATTAATACATCACAATAACCATAGTCTAGCACCGACGATGAACCTATTGAGCAATATAACCATACAATCCCATATGTTACTGAAGAGCCTTCAAAAACTGTTTTAAGTGGTAGAGTTTACATACATATTGAGGATGGGCAGTAAGTTAGATGTTGAATTTATTTTTTATTGATTTTTCAAATATTATTTATGTATTTTGCTAACTTTAAATAGTTTGGAGCCATCTGGAACATGCTCACATCGCCTTAGAAAGATTTTTAAGTAAAGACTCGATGAGGAAGGCACTAGATGGATGATGGCCTCTCTCAAGACAAAGGATTTTTACTTTGAGGAATTCAAGGTTATTTTGGCTTTATTATTGAACCATTAGTGTTCTGAATAATTTGTGATGTTAGTTTAGCATTTTTTTATTTATTGTATTTTGCATGCAACATATTTAGTATGGTTTGCTTTCTTGAACTGGTGAAATTTGTAATTTGTAATTTTATGGTTTATTTTTATTCTAGAAACATTTTTATTGGGATTAAGCAGTTGATGCCTTAATTAAAATTACTTAGGATAAAAAGGCCAGTAAGAGATACAGTGACTTCCTCTCAAAAATAAAGGTAAAGTCAAAATGTGAAAATTTTGTTCTTAAAACCATTTGGAAGAATCGGAAATAGATATAGGCAAGGCCTGAAATTGTAAAGATGTCAAACCAAAATTCACAAAATAGCGAGCAGGATTTGAGGAGGGGGCAAAACCTTCTACTTAAAAGGTGAGTCAATATCGCATGCAAAGAGGCTGGTAAGATAAAAATCAATTTTAAATTCTTTTAATGAGTTGTTATTGGTGCATGCTATTTGTATGTGTTATGAAAGTTCTCTCAGAATTATTAATGGCATTTTAGTTATATATAATGCCATAGCAAAAACTAATTCATGTCAGTAATGTTATAATACTAACATTATAGGTAAAAAAGTTAGGTCGATGCCTAATTGCATTTGAGAATTTCTTACACACTTACACTAAGAAAAATGATGGAAAGACCTTCATTGGTAAGAAATCTAGTGTAATAAATGTAAGTTAAACTGTTGTTGTTCAATGTCATATAAGTTACTCTTACATTGCATAATAACTAAAACTAGATGATTTATTTATAGGATCGAATAATTGTATTAAAGGAGAATAGGAATTAGAATGAAGGGACTAATATTGATGAAAATCAATTATATTATAAAGTTATGGGAGGTGTTAAAATGAGAAGAGTTTATGGATTGGGATCCTAAGCTAGTCATTACTATTCCGAGGCCTCCACATCTGCTTCTCAAGATTCAAATGCCCGTAATGCTAAAGAGATTGTAGACTAAGTCCAAAAAGCCATCTCTTCAATGTGCAAGGAAATGCAACATCAAGAAAGAGAGATGCACGGTGAAATTACAATGCTACATAAGGAGATTGAGCAAAATCATCATTTCCAACATTAGATGGAGGAGACTATTCGAGTGTTATTGTCCACACATAATGCTCAATCATTAGCACCACATATCTCTACTGATGGTGAGGCTCATCATGACTATCATTCTGATTCTTTAACTGACCCTAATAATCAAAGGAGTTAAGGACATTGTTAATCATTGAAATATTTTGTTATACTTAGAGGTGAATTAAAAAGTGTAGTAGATCAACTATGTTCTACACTTTATAATTCATTTAGTACTATAACTTTTTGCTTTACTATATCAAGTCCTCTTAGGTAGTATTTTCGCTTAGTTTCAATGCTAACAATTTTTTTTTTGCTCACATTTTACATGCAAAGGGCTACTTTACATTTTTTTTAATTGCAACACATTAAACTTGATGTTTATGCTCTTATATATATGTATACATAAATGGTTGGTACATATAATGCTTTTGTATGTACTAAGTATTTGAATATGTGTGTGTGTGTGTATATGAGCAAATGGTTGAATGATGTTACAAGAACGAGTATTAATTTAGTAGAAAATACAGGAAACAAATAAATTAAAATAAAAATATGTACTAATTTTATAAATTAATAACGACTTAGCAAGGAAACATCCTAAGCTATTTTTGGCATTTAATTAAATTAAAATACATAGCTAGGAATTATAAAATGAACATATTATTTTAGCTTAGACAATATGTCCTTGCAAATTAGCTTGATCATTTTTCCTTAGTTAATATGTTTTCACATAATATGAATAAATTGATTTAGCTTAGACAATATATCCTTGCAAATTCTCTTAGACATCCTTCCCTAGCTAATAGTTTTTCATATAAAAAGGTCATATTTATTTAGCTTAGATAATATGTCCTTACAAATTAGCTTGGACATTTTTCCCTCACTAAAATTACAAAAAAAATTTAAAATTTCATAATTATTAGAAAAATAGCTAGGCTATTTTAACATTGGCTATGACTTTTGTCCTTGCTAATTAGCTTGAATTGTCTCCCTCATAGAGTCCTCGCGAAATTTAGCTTGTAAAATTTTCCCTTGCTAAATTTTTAGCAAAAGGCTAATTGCTTATGGTAACTATGTCCTTGCTAAATCCTAACTAATGTGTTTTAGTTAGGAGTTTTTTTTTAATTTAGCTAAGGAAACTCTCCCTTGCTAATTGCTGATTTTCTTGTAGTGTAATTCTTCCACTATTGCATGAATTGTAAGTCTAAGACCACCCTCTCTAACTAACAAATCACATAACCTAATAAAAAGATGAAGGGGTCATTAATATAATACTACAACAAAATTCAAATGTAAACAAATTATTTATTAGTTCATCTCTAACACTTTCCCTTTCAAGCCTTAAATTTTGCGCAATTGTATATTTATCCCTTTTAATCTTATGCAAATAAATGCAAAATCAAATAAGGACTAGACAAAAACCATAAGTTGCTATCGCATTTGCTTGTAATATCAATTTATTATCTTGATTATTTTGATTAGCTATCTATAATTTAACCCAAATAAATTAGCACATATCAAATAAATAATATATTATCAAATGAAAACAAGAACAAACATAACTAGCCTGAAAAAAAAAAAAGAAAGAAAGGAAAAAACATAGCTATTATATACCTAAATAATTAACTACTAAATAGAAGTAAAAGTGCAATCATGGCTAATACAACAATAATGGCTACCATGGCTATGCAAATTCAATGGTTGAAGAGATATAGTTATAGTTAAAAAGATTAAGAAAATTGTTAATTTTTTATTTATATCTATTTATTTATATATAAAAATGAGTAAGATATTAAAAAATATGAAATCAATGAGGTGTATTTTTAAATAAGATATTAAGATATATTTCTTTAATTCAATACTCTGCTTTTATATTTTTGTTCCTTTTTTTTGGCAATAAAATTTTATGGACCTAAAAATATTATTGAGTAATACATAGGAAAAAATGAGGTGTCTCTTTTTAATGAATTTGAAATTGCAACGTTTTTTGGTTTTATTTTTCAAATGGATTTTCTTACTTAATTTAATTTAATATAAGGATTTTCTTCATCATTTCTTTCTTCATTTTGTTAAGAAATATTAACTCTGTCTTTTTCAATTTTAGCTTCTAACTTAAAAATATTGTAATGAGAAATTAAAGATTGGGTACTAATCACTTTAGGTATCATCTTATATTTCTTGGTAAGTGAAGATTCTCCCTTCCATTAAATTATTTGAATTCTTCTAAAGTTTTTTTAAAGATAAAATATAGAGATAGAAATCAATAGGGTTGAAATTCCTAGTTACTATATTTAGTTTAACTTGATTTTAACCTTTTTTATGTGAATAATAATTATAATATATTTCGGCAAAGATTATTTATTCCAAATTTATGATATTTTCCTACTTTGCATTACTACTACTACTACTACTACTACTATTAATGCCTCAATTTTGGGTCTAGGACTTTCTTATGTATCCGAACTTTGACCTAACCCAAAAAGCTAGCAGTACCACCCGAATTGTCAAAAAAATGGGAATTTGTGTGAGTAGCGGAAGGTTTGGGCCAATAGACCCAAGCCCGACACTAATTCCGATGGCGGTATGGACTCATTCACCTTTTTTGGCCTATGATGATCACAAGAGATAAGCTTTTAAGTAATGGCACAAGCCTTTTAGGAAGCAAGTCTGCACTGACTTATTTTAGGGTTCGCACAGACATACTCTACCTAGGTCTGTACTAGCCCAATCAGCTTTACCAAGCCCAAGGCCCATGGTCCGCCCAGACAAAGTCCAAATTCATATCCATAAGGATTAATTCAAACCTAGCCCAAAGCTCATAGATTGGCAAGAAAGCATACAACCAAGGTCCGCATAAACTAAGCCATACAAGTCTACATGGACTTGACGACGTAAAATCTTCTAAAAGTGGGATCTTCCTATTTAGACTACAATTCCTAATCCTATTAGGATTCTACTTTTTTTAGATGGGAAAGTCTTAAACCTAAGCCTATAAATACCTCTCTTATGTATAAAGAAGGGAAGGAGGTTGAGAATCAAATTCAAAGTAGCTAAGAAACCCATCCGTGAGTCTAGGAGAGGACTCCAACCAGGATACGTATCTACTAGTCTTATTAGCCTCACTAAAAATAGTTCCTTTTATACTTCTACACTTTTGTGCTATTACTTGAAGAGTTTATTCACAAAGTAAGATTTGAGGCTCCTCATTGTATATATTCTTACTGTTTTTATGGACTTATGATCTCTAAGGATTGATCATAAGTAAGGTGATTCTATATAATCCCCACCTTGATTATAGGAGTATGTCATCGTTTTAAATTGTTTCATGTTATAAAACTAATGTTTTCTATGTTATAACTATTTTGTAATTTTTGTCTTAATCGCACGGACCTATATATGAGCACAATGAAGTCTGCACAAACTTATGTTATTGGTATATGCATGATTTGTCATCCACATGGACTTATATTCGATAACAGTGTCTTATCTGTCCTATCATGTTTTAATGTATTCTACTTACCATATTAACATAATCCTTGGATGTTATCATGTTATGTAAATATTCCATCCCATAATATGTATTTTGTTGACATACTGAAATTGTTATTAAGTTCACACGAACTCTCTCTCATAAGGAACTAGTCTGTGCAGACATATACTTTGGTTTCCAATTTTAAAATGTATTTATTTCTTGTCCTCTTTATGAGTTCATATGAATCCTTTATCTGGTATTATTAACCTCTTCCTTTGAGTTGTATAAAAGTGGCTTTTCTCACTAGAGTAGAGGTCCGAACGAACATAATTACCCTTATAAGCAATAGTCCACACGGACACTAGCCAGAGCTACATAGAGTCCGCATGGACTTATCGATGTATAGACTGGACCAATTAAGAGCTCTATTTTATTTCCTTTAATTTTGTACTTATTATATTTTTTGATTTATTTTAGGTTGTAATAATTAGTTAAACAATTTGTTATACACGCCAATTGACTAAAATTCACATCAAGTGATTTTCTACATAATTAAGCATTGTTTTCATAATAAAACATATTTGAGTTTTCCTAATCAAAAGTCATATTAAAGAATGTATTTTAAAAGGTCAATCTCCTAGAGATGGGAGTTAGGTAGTTACCACCAATTCCTATGATATTGTGGATAATTGTCAGGTCACACCACTACTAATCAATGAGCCGATTTTTGGATGTATGGAAATATCAATATGGTCAATGTAAGCTTTAAATACTGCTAATTTACTTTTTATACATGAAAATGTGACATAATTGCTTTAAATATAATGCATGCTTGCTTGACACGAGATTGATAAAAATTACAATATACAAAGAAGGCATATTATTGGGGCATAAATAAGATTTAAATCCTAAACTTTTTTGGTATAAAAGATCAAAGGTCCTGGTGTAGAGGCTAAGTAACGACTCCACTAACCACTCTAGTCCCCATTAAAAATACATAATCTCTACAATGGCGACTCTACTGGGGACTAAAAATCTCAATATAAAAGTGCCTAAATAATATGCCATATAATATTCTAATTTTTATCAATCCTATGCATTGCATCCTATATAAATTGTTTCCCTTTTATCTTAGATGGTGTGGTGAACCATGACTCCATTTTTCATTCAAGAATGGAGAGGTGCCAGCATATCCATCACTCACAAGCCTCGTGCCTTCGAGTATATGAAAAGGTGAGCCCTTTTGACCAAAACATGAGCCCATTTAATTAAGCTTAGCAATTTCCCCTAGGTTGTATGACCCTAAGAAATTGTGATTGCATTATGATTGTTATGTAAGCCTATTATGTTTGATCTTATTTGAAGTGGGGGCAAGCCCGTTATGCCTTTTATCAAGAATAGGCCTAACCTAGTTTCATCTAAAATAAGACTTAAATGTCACAGGCCACTATCCTTGTATACGCTTTAAATACAAGAGGTCATTGGGCCTAATTAAGCCTATATTCGAAGCCGTAAGCCCTTTTGACCAAAACATAAGCCCATTTAATTAAGCTTAGCAACTTTCTCTAGGTTGTATGACCCTAAGAGATTGTGATTACATTATGATTGTTATGTAGGCCTATTATGTTTGATCTTATTTGAAGTGGGGGCAAGCCCGTTATGCCTTTTATCTAGAATAAGCCTAACCTAGTTTCATCTAAAATAAGACTTAAATGTCATAGGCCACTATCCTTGCATACACTTTAAATACGAGAGCTCATTAGGCCGAATTAAGCCTATATTCGAAACTATACATCCCGTGATAATGCGTAGGTAAGCCCACCTAGGAAGAATGACTAAAATCACATGTGTGGGAGTAATAAGGTTGGAAGGCTTATTGCTTGTGTTTGTCCTTGTACATCTAACATGTATCTTTTTTGTATACATATGCATAACATTGCATTGTACCTACTATATAAAATAAACTTTATATACTTTTTATTTTATATCTTTCCTATTTTTATATACCATGTGTATATCATGCTTTCAATGGACATACATAACACTATACCTACTATATGACTTAGACTTTGTATACCATATGTACCTCGTAAACTTTTACATTTTTATCTTAATACTTATGCATTAAGTACATGACACGTTAACCATGTATCTAAGGCTGTTATCTTGTAAAAGATCATTAACTTCTTACTCATACATCATATTCACACCATGTATCTGCACATTTAAACCATTCATGCATAAGGCGCACATTACATATCATGAATCATCTTAGATAATTCATGCATCATCATTAACCTTTTATTTTGCAGCCACCATTATTCAATCTGCAACACACCAAAGAGAACAATCATGTTCAAAGACAAACTAGTGACAAAGACCATACTAAATCAGGTCCTTCAAGATATGGAGAAAAGGATGATGGCTACCATAACCAATGCACTGTCAAGTACATATGCCCAATAAGATAAAGGTTAAACTTCTATTGCTGACAATAGTAAGAAAGAGATGGCTGATAACCAAGTTTCTAATGCAAAAATACCCCTTATTAAGCTTAGCTATAATAAAGTTCCACCACCCAAATGAAAAGCTAAAAGCCATAGGTCACTTAGTGACTGGGGGCAAAGGCATCAATCTAAAGCTTGATCATGCCATGCCCTATAAATTTAATATGCCAAATTTGAGTAAGTTTGATGGCATTTCTAACCTGAGGACTCATTTAAAGCAGTGTGCAGTAGCTATGAGGTCGACCAACATGTCAGAAGCATAAATGGTGAGTTTATTTAGTATGTCTTTAAATAGGTAAGCCCTAATCTAGTACCATAGCTTAGAAAAAAAGATCAAAGTAAACTGGGAAGAATTGGCCCGTGCATTTAACAAGCAATACTCAAATAATACAACTATGGAAGTAACCCTCAAAGATTTACAATTGGTACGGCAGAAACCTGACAAAACCTTTTCTGAATATTTGGAATGATGGAGGGACAAGGTGCTTAAAATGAGAAACAAGCCGGATGATATCAACCAAATCAAGATGTTCATCAAGAATGCTAATAGCTACATGAATGCTGGGCTCTTTGCTAAAGGCATTATCATATGGGAATGGCTCAAGGACATGGTTATCGATCTCAAACTAGCATTCTAAAATAGAAGATTCAAGAAGAATGGAAAACATGCCCATCAAGATGATAATTCAAGCCAAGCCACTAATGTCAACATGGTTAGAACTTGACAGTTCTCCAAATTGGGCAAGCCCATATCTTGGTACTTGAATAAGCTCACAAAAGAAAGAAAACTGTAGCCACTAATACCCAAGCCGAGGATTGATCCTCCTCCATCTAATCATAGATTTGATCTATATTGTGCTTACTATCTAGTTATACGTCATTTTATTGACAAGTGCATCACTCTCTACCATGCCATTCGAGATCTCATTAAGACCAAGTAAATT
>CANXYI010397375.1:0-15870 GCA_948208565.1 Hura crepitans | reverse complement strand
AGACTCATTATAGATCCCTAAATTAGCCCCTATAAACCCGTAAAAATCCATGCTCAAAAAATGAAAAAAACTGATTAAAAACATATATTTTAAGGTTACCTAATTTTAGTAAAAATACTTCTTAATCTCAAAAATTCCAATTTAAGTTCTAATAGGCTCATTAGAATTTTTGAGTGTCAAGTTATATTAATGTCATAATTTTTTAAGAAACTTTTAAAGTACTTTACAGTTCAACTTTGGCTTAGTCACTATTTTTAAGACACTACCATAAAACTTCCTTAGTGTTTTTAACCAACCAATCGACTTCTGATTAGTTTCAAACTTTCTCCAAAATTATTTTATGATTAATACTTTTATTCAGTATCTTCAGTGTATCTAAGTCTTAGCAACACTATTTGTAACGCCCGTGTTTTGAGGCTCTATGAACAGTTCAACTAGATCAAGGAGGTATGCCTAGGATGTTAGGTCAAGTGCACATAAACTAAGGTGGTAACACTAGTCATGAAACTTTAAGGGGCTTTAATTTGATAAATAAAGCAAAATTTAAAAATTTAATAGAACCAATAATTTATTTCGGACTATAAGCTACCTCTTAATGCAATAAAAAATTTTTTGGGCTAGGATTGACATGAGATGTGCCTGGACGAACCTAAAAATAGTCGATCCTAAAGCTCATAAATTACACTAAGTCCATTGGGAAAGCATTTTTGAAATTAGAGGTCATTTGCAAATTCTCATAATTTTTTAAGTTAGCATACAAATTGAGGCAGTCTGAAAATTGCCCTATCAATGGCATTTGTCCACGAAAATCTATAAGTAGGTAAAGGGGGATTAAAACATTAATTTTAAAACAAATGGTGTAATTTTTGGAGGTTCGTGTGAATTTTGGTGAATTTTCAAAGTTTTCCAAAAAATCAAGCCATTTTGGGATGGTTGGGTTGCTGTGGGGCCTATCTCCACACTTGCCAGCTAGCCTAAGGCCTTTGACAAGTGGAAAATTCCACTTAAACAAAAGAGAGGAAATTCCTCCCTTACTATTCAGGCAGTGATGCCATAGTAAGGGAGAATGGCCAACTCCTTCTTCTTCATTCTTTTCTGGAGTTTTTAGGTTCTAAAAATTTCATTGGGATGTTATTGAATTTCCAAAAAAAGAATAAAGGCAAAGGGAGCTCTCATGAAGAAATTAAAAATCATCAAAGTTCCTAAGGTCAGAACTAGTCCATTAAGTAGCCAAGGTGAGGTTTCATGCTTCTCCTTTCCATTTTCTTGGTTTTTCTTGGCTAAAAATGGTTCTTTCAAGTGCTTAATACTTATGAGGATGTTTGTATATTGTGTTTAAGGTGAATTATGGCAAGGAAGGGCTTGAGGAGCAAGGTAGAAAGTCATTGTGGGGTTGAACTAAAGGTAGGTAGCCTTAACAAGGTGGAAATGGCATCTTTAAGTGAGGGAGGTAAGTGAATTCAGTCATTAAGTTCATGCCTCTTTACCTTCAGTGGGTTTTTCTTTGAGTTAGTGTTAGTTTAAATGTTAGAAATGGTTTGGAGTGGCATTTCATGGCATGATTACGGCTTATGGTATGGGCGTAGATACAAGAATTGGCTACTTGATGAAGGAACCAAAAATTGGTGTCAAGACCCAATTTGGTTCGAGGGATGTATGTGTGCATGGTATAGGTTGATATGGGTTTTGAGGCCTTAAATTATCAAATTTATCAATGCAACCTTCAATAGCAATGGCATTGTTGGTGAGTATAAGGGAAAAACATGATTGGTGTAGAGCATGATTAGGAGCCGAGAGCTTGTGCATCAATGTTAGTGTGTGTGGTTATTTTGATATAGCCTTAGGTGGTATGCAAGGCTAGAATTATATATGCCTTAGAGTTAAGGGGCATGGTGAAATTGTTTTGGCATGAAATGTGGTTGAATGATGCATGGTAATATAGGAGGTAGTGGTGGCCGAGACATATGGTTGGTCTTTGATACTTTGAATGTCATGAGAAAGCATAAGTATGCATGGTTGTGTGATTAAGTTATGGATAAAAGGATGAATGTCTAGTAAACTTTAGAAAATGTATGGATTATGCTTGTGACTAGTTCTACTTGAAAATTAGTAATTGGAAATGGCATGAAAAATGGTATAATATGTGTAGAATATTATATGTATTAATACATGATTATGTGAACATGAATGGTAAATCATTTTGGCATGAAATCAAGTAAGATGTATACCTTAAAATGGCATGTAATTTAGGTAAGAAATGGCATGTATAATGGCTTGAAAGATGACCTTATGTTTGGCTAGAAATAATGAATGAAAAGTGGCTAGTATTTGCATTTAAGGGTTATGGTTGGTAAGTGAACATGACATCTAAATTATGTGCCTAGAGTGGCTAGTATGGTGTTATCCTTTGTGATGGCATGCTAGCCTAGATTTTGGCCTTTTAAATGGACTAAGTATTAGTTGGTTTTAGACCTATAAGTGCATGGAATAACTGGTGAAAATTGCACTGCAACATATGATGAAATGATCTGAAAAGCTTAGTTAAACCTTGCCATAATGACCTATAACTGTCAAAGATAACCATTACCTAAATCAATAAATCCTAGAGATAGTAAATGGCATAAATTTGTGAAGTAATTATGGAATTGAATTCAGCAAAATATATCATAATTACTTGTTCTTGAATCTTTAATAATAATTTTTGATATTTTACCCTGTACAGCCTGTTTATGGCCATTCTAGATCGAGCAAAATCCCAATTGTGTTATAAAAATAATAACTATCTATTTTTAATATTCTAATACTATAAAAAGTTAATCAGTAAGGAAATGGATACTAATTAAGGTTAAAGGCCCACTAGTTAAACACACACTGGATGAGTTAACCAGTTAGCTTAAGGAACCTTAGTAGCTGCTGCATTGTCTTTTTTCTGATAGGATCAGTACAATGGTGTGGGTTCCTACTAGGGCCACTGTAATAGTTTGTAGATAGACCAGTCTATTGGGCAGACACAACCACTTTACCATTGATCATTTATATGATGTAGGTGTAGTGCCGTAGGTCCTTAAGGACCACTACACTAATATGTTCGATAGACCAATTTATTAGGTAGACAACCCTTTATTTTTGCACCTTGGGTGCCAAAGTGCAATTGAGCCAGTGCAGCAACATGCATCTAGAACAAGGACAAGTGCACCAATTTATCTTCCCTCTAGATCCAGCGTCTATCAGGGATGTCTCTTGAGTTGTGCTAATTAAAATATTTGAATAAGATTAATAAATCCATATATAATTAGGAAACATGATATAAGGGCATTTTAGTAATTTTTTTAGTTATGATAAATAAATGCTTAAAATGGTATAGTATATGCATGAAGTGACTAATAATAACTAAAGGCATGAATTATATGACTTGTGATAATTAATTAGACAGTTATGGATAGGAACACCTTAGTGGTAAAATAGTAATTTTGCATGCTAGTTCTCTAATTGAACTAGGAGATCAATATAAGATTAGATAGGGGTTTTATGCATGGAAAGTGTATTAGACATGTTTTTATTAATTGAATTCACCACTGAGTACTTTTATACTTAACGTACCCGTTTTAGTGTGCAGGTACTAAGATTAAGGACATCGCCTTGTAAAACATGCAATGGAGTTCACAGAAAATTCTTGAGAAGACTAATCATGTATAGATGTATGGTTTTGCACTCTATGTACTTAGGTGGGAAATATGGGTGCAATGTATATAAAGAACATAGGGTAGTATCTATAAAAACTAGGCTGTTTTGTAATTAATCATGTGGTGCTTCTTTCATTTATGTGTTTTAGGTTGATGCTAGTGAGCTTGAGGCTCTTTGTGTTTTATTATAGCCTGAGGCCTATGATTGTTGTACAATAGATGATGTTGGTAGCATGATATCTAAGGGACCAGAAGGGTCCAGGGGATTTAATGCTTGATATAAAAATGTTTTACAAGTAGATATGAATTTTGGGGTAGTGACCCAGGTAGCCGTTGTGCTGTCGGGTTTTTAGATAATACCAGATTGTGTTATATTCTCTCTAAAATGGTTAAAACATGATAATATAAACTTAAATGGATTATAAGAACTAACTTGAATGAATTTGGAATCAGATAGAGCTGTCTAGTGCAGTATAAGTAAAAGATAAATAAATGAACATGGAGAAAATTTTTAAGATGGGTGACCTAGTAATAAGAGCAATGCTTATTAGATTTCTTCGAGAATCTAGCAGGGGGTGTTATACTATTCATCCTAAGAAAGTACTATTGATAGAAATTAGGATTTTTGGATTTTTTACATTAGTTCCCCTCTTAATAAATATGTCATCCTCGACATTACTTGGTTTAAATAGGTAAGGATATTGCTCTCACATCTGAGCTTCTATTTCCTATGTTGCCTCTCTAATTCCATAGTGCTTCCAAGTAACCATTACTAGTGGGACTATCTTGTTCCATAATTCTTCGATCTCTCTAGCAAAAATTTTGATAGGCTCTTCTTCATAAGATAAATTTAATCTAACTTCAACGTCTCCCACAAATAAAACATGTGTTGAATCCGATCTATATCTTTGAAGCATAGATATATGGAGCATATCATGAGACTATTGAAGTTCTTATGGCAATGCAAGTCTGTAGGCTACTAGCCTCACATATTCTATCACATCATATAGTCCAATAAATCTTAGACTTAACTTTTCCTTTTTGTTAAAATGTGAAACCTTCTTCCATGGCAAAACCTTTAAAAACACTTTATCTCCAACATCAAACTAAATATCCTTTCTTTGAAGATTACCATAAGACTTTTGCCTATCAGAAGCTAACTTTAACTTGTCCTTAATAACCTTGACCATCTTCTCAAATCCTTGATCAAATCTGGTCTCATAAGCTTAGTTACATTGAGTTCACTCTAGCATAAAGGAGTTTTACTCTTTCTCCCATGTAGTGCCTCATAAAAAGCCATGCCTAAACTTGCTTGATGGTTGTTGTTGTATACAAACTTTGCCAATGATAGATAGTGATCCCTGCTACCCTTGAACTCTATGGCATAACTCCTTAACACATCTTCGAACACCTATTAACCAATCTTCATCATGAGCATAACATCATATACTACTTAACACCAAATCACTCAATTATCAAAGAATTATCTGAATGACTCTTTCTGATTGCCTATTAGTTTATAGATGAATTGTTGTACTAAAACTTAATCGAGTACCCAAAGCCTTATGAAGTTTCTTCTAAAACCTCAATATAAATCATTGGTCTCGATCTAATATAATTGAAAATGGCACTCTATACAACCTAAAAACCTTATTAATGTACAATTTAGCAAGCTTCTCTAAAGAATAGTCTATTCTCATTGGTATGAAATGAGCTGTCTTGGAAAGGTGATCTACCACAACCTATATAGAATCACACTTGCGCCTCATCATAGGCAACCTAACCATGAAGTTCATAGTTGTTCTTTCCCATTTCCATTCTGGAATTGATATAGAATGTAGCAATACAAAAGGATTCTAATGTTCTACCTTCACCTGCTGACAAGTAAGGCACTTTATCATGTATTCTGATACATCTCTCAGCATACCAGGCCACCAATAGGAAAACTTCAAATCTTGATACATCTCCGTACTACTAGGGTGCATAACATAAAGAGCATTGTCAACCTTATCTAAATTTTTAACTCTTTAACATTGGGAACATAGATCCTATTATGCTAATACATATAACCCTCATTCTTCATTTCATACTCAGTGGGCTTCCCCTCTTGGATGGCACTTATCACACTCTTCAAGCTATGATTATCCTTATGACTATCTTTACCTTGCTCAAGCAAACTAGATTTTACTTGCATTTTTGCTAATAAAGCATCATCACTCATCAGTTATAATCTACCATTCATAGCTCTTATAACTGCCATGAATTTCCTACTGAGTGCATCAATAACAACATTTGTCTTTCTAGAATTATAATTGATCAAATAGTTATAATCTTTTATCAACTCTATCTATCTCCTCTGTCTCAAGTTCAACTCTTTTTATGTTGGAAGATACTTCAAACTCTTATGATTAGTGTACACAAAACACTTCTCTCTTTAGAGATAGTGTCTTTATATCTTCAATGCAAACACTATCGCTACAAGCTTAAAATTATGAGTTGGGTAGTTCTTCTCATGTGGCTTCAATTATCTAAAAGCATAGGCAACTTTTTTGCCTTTTTGCATCAGACACAACCTAACCCATTGTGTGAAGCATTATTGTAGATGGTGAAATCCTCCCTAGAATTTGGCTAAGCCAAAATTGGTGCTTCTGTCAACATCACCTTAAGCTTGTCAAAACTTTGTTGGCATTTGTCATCCAAAACAAACTTGATGTGTTTCTTTAACAATTGAGTCATAGGTGCTACAATTAATGAGAACCCCTTCACAAATTTTTTGTAATAACTAGCCAAATGAAGGAAACTTCTTATCTTTATGGTATTCTTGGGTGGCTTTCACTCTGTAACTACTTGAATCTTTCTAGGATTAACCTGAAACCCCTTTATAAAAGCTATATGCCTAAGAAAAGATACCTTCCTAAGCTAAAACTCACACTTGTTAAGTTTAGTATATAGCTTCTCATCTCTTAGAACTTGTAAAACTATCCTCAGATACTGCTCATGGTATTCTTTGCTCTTGGAATAGACCAAGATGCCATCGATGAAGAAAACTACAAACTAATCCTGATATGGGCTGAAAACTTTGTTTATCAGATCCATAAAAGCCATATGATCATTGGTAAGCCTAAATGGCATTACCAAAAACTCATAATGGCCATATCATGTTTTGAAAGTTGTCTTCACTGTATTAAACTCTTTAACTCTTAGTTGATAATACTTGGACTCAAATCAATCTTAGAGAACAATTTAGCCCCATAAAGTAGGTAAAAAAGATCATCTATTCATGGCAATAAATACTTGTTCTAGATGGTCACTTTGTTCAGCTGTCTATAATCCACACACTATCATAGAGAACCATCATTCTTCTTGAAAAATAACACTGGTGCTCTTTAAGGCAAATTATTAGGTCTTATAAAGCCCTTATCTAACAAATCTTACTGTTGTATCTTCAGTTCTTTCAACTTTACTAGAGCCATTAGATATGGAGCTATCAATAATGGAGCAGTTCTAAGTAGAACGTCAATGTTGAACTCGAGTTCACATTCTAGAGGTAAACTAGACAAATTTTTGGAAAAATATCCATGTTATTAGATACTACTAGTATACTTCTTACATCTAGACTTTTTTTCCTTGTGTTAAACACAAGTGCCAGATAAGCATGACAACCTTTCCTTATCATCTACTTCGCTGTGACTGCTGAAATAACATTAGACAAAAAGTCTATTCTCTCTCCCACAACCATGATCTAGTCACGTTATTTGCCTTGAGAGTTAACCTCTTCTGCTTACAATCGATTACCACTTGATACTTGGATAACTAGTCCATACCCAATATTAGATCAAACTTTTTAAAAGGAAACTCTATTAAGTCAGCTAAGAACTGCTAATCTTAAATCATTAAAGGACATCCTTTATAAATCACATGTTGATATATGGGATTACTGACTATAATCTCTAGGTATAGGCATTTTGAAACTAACCCCCGGTCTTATGCTTATATTGTGCAAGCACAAGAATGTGTGGACCTAGGATCTATCAAAGCTAAAATAGGAGAGTCAAAGAGAAGAAAGATACCTATAATGACATCTAGATCATTGGCTTCCTCCTATGCACTAATGGCATACTATCGAGTAAGAGCTCATTCCTCATCTCTAAATTTTACTGTCTCTCTTAACTCCCTTTACTCTCTCTCCTCAATCTCTTTTTTAACCTCTAATAGAAATATGAGTAGATCCTTGTCAAACAATAGCTTTATTTAGACAATCTTTATGAAAATAATCTGATGACTTGTAAGAAAAGCATACTCCTAGCTTCAGCATCTAACACTCTCCTCTATGTCTCTTGTGGCAAGTCTGACACTGAGGTACCAAGCCACTCTCACTATCTGAATTAGTGTACTAGTAGCTTGAGATTGTGCCCCGTCTTACCCTTATTGCCTTGCACAATTTTTTGAGACTAGATCTACTTTTATATATATTATGATGCCCCTATCTAACTTCCCTTTAACTTTTTTTTGGCTGTCTAAGGTGCACTAGAAACCCCTTAACTAAAGGACCTCTTCTTTTGGTAGAACTCCCTTTTTTCCTTCTATACCACTTCTATAGAATGGCATACTACAACAAGCTAGGAGAAATCTTTGATCTTTATGGGGACCATCTATGACTTGATGTCCACATGTAATCCCTTTTCAAGCCACTTACACTTGTCAACTTTTATGGAAATAGTATCCTTCATATAGCAACTAAGCATAGAGAAGTCCTTCTCATATTCCTCTATGGACTTCCATTCCAACTTAAGGTCCATGAATTACTGCCTTCTATCATCTAAATATTCTTCAAAAATGTATTTCTTATGGAACTCTATCAAGAAAAAGCCTTAAGTCAGCTCATCCTCTATCTTATACAAAGTAAGGTCTTTCGACCATTTTGAGGCTTCTTCTTGTAGTAGGTAAGTGGCATAGATAACTTTCTCAGTTGGTGTGTATCTCATCTATTTCATTATCTCCTCAGTATGGTCCAACCAATACTATGCATTTTTAGGGTCCACTATACCCTTTACCTTAAAGTCTTTGGCTCCCATTTTCTTAACTCTCTCAAGATCGGTCTTCTAGAGAGCTAAAGGGACTTCTGGTTAGTGTGCTAGTGGTGGAACAGTAGCTATAGCTTGTCTTAGGAGCTATACCATCACTTGTAGAAATACTGGTGGCATCAGTGCTACAGATGATACTTGCCTTACTACACTATCCCAAATGAATGCAACCCAGTCTGATTCTTATCTCATAGACATGAAAGCCTAACTCTTGACTTTTTCAACTTTGGGTGGTAGGTGATCACTCATCTCATATGTAGGTAAGGAAAATAATTTATAAGCCTCGGTACTATGAATTTTATGACGTATAAATTATCTTATAGTGCTCATATATCACAAAGGAACAACTAAACTAGAACTCTGGTACCATAAAAATATGACACCCCTTACTCGGTCCGGTCCTCAGTCGATCATTAAACCTAACTAAGGAGTGTGCATATAACATGCTATCTGATCTCAATACAAACAATAGTTTTTTGAACACCTTATCATGCATGATTAAAACACCAAAATATGAGCTTTCAAAAACGTTTTAAAAACTAAGATACATATTCAAAATTGAGAATCCTTGTTCTAAAATCTTTACATTATAATGGCTGTACTAGGCATTATCCCAAGTTTTGAATAGTAACCTGTAATAAAGAAAAACAACTTTAAAAATGATTCTCAATAATTTCCTAATTTCATGATCCTCCTTATCACTCAAGTATCACAAACATCACAAATACATTATCCAACCTTTGGAAGAGATATCACACAACAATTTAACTTTTACAGACTTTAAAATAGCTACACAAATTAGATATCCAAAAATTAATATAGTTTAGGCCCATTTTAACCAAAATACATTATATGAGTGCTTTTTTATTTTATACATCATAAAGTTCATAATTACAACTACAAATATATCAAAAAAAATCTGCCTCTCTTGATAACTTGACGATCCAAAGCTTTCTTTCAAATAGTAACCTTACCTATGCATTACAAAACAAATGATGTGCTAAGCATCAACTTAGTTGTGTACTTAAAATAACTTGAGTAAATATGCCAAAAAATGCTTCATCAATTAACATAGAGGTGATAAATGTGAATTACATCATAAAACATGGATTAATATACATAACGACAAACATATATTAACATGACATATCAATTAGGCATTTAGCATAATAATAATCAAATCTCTTTAAAACATATCATGATTTATACAAATAAGTTTGTTGCATAATTAAATTGATTATTAAGCCCATACTTAAGAATAATGACACTGTAGATAATAGAGTATCAATAGAACACTTAAGCCTTCAGAACCTCATAGGCCCATATGCATCAGACCCACAAGTTACAAAAATAATGGACCCATAGGTCAAAACATAAAATCAAATCATAATTATATGTTAGATTTGGAGGTCAGAAATAAGATTTAAAGTTCAATGTATCGAATTTATAAGTAAAAAAATCAAATCACATCGATGGTTCACGCATCGCAACCCGAAGGCTTTAAAGGCACCAAAATACCCTAGTAGCTATTATGACTCCTATCTAACTAGTCTATCTATCCAACTAGGCTATTACTTGCATGGGCTACTAACCAATTATTTTTAGTTCCACTTTATTATTATTGGTTAATATTGTTTTTCATTACTTCGGCTTCGCAAATAAATGACTAAACTGGGAAAACATTAATTATTTGCTTAATACAACATTATAAAATACAACAACTCATTATATTGCCCATTGCATAGTCACTACAAGGCTATGTCCATACATGCTTATTTCTTGATTTTTATGTATTAAATGTATTACACATTATAATTACTTTATAATCATTAAGGTAAGTACATGGCTTATAGGCTCATATACCGACATCTTAATTTCCATAGATATGTCATCCACACACATTAAAAATTATCATATCAACATATGAACATCATACATACCACAATCATACTATTAAAGCTATTAGGACCACTTGTAACTTATCTATGTCATAAGGATGCTGGAAGCACACTACAAAGTCAATAAAGCATAAAAACTCATTTTAGAACCTAAATGCATTATTATGTGCACATAAGTAAATAAGGTATGCATTATTATCCATCTCATATTTTTATGTCATTTCATGCACTTAATGCATCTCAAAAGCACCTTCACATGTTCATAGCCATTCAACTATGCTCATATAAAAAACTCATTGTTACATATCCTTTTTACCATTCACAACATCTAATTCAAATTTCATGCCTAAAGTCCATATTATCTGTTACTTATTATGATAAAGTTTCATGCACATTTTACAAGTAATATATATACACACATGAGGCATTATTCACTTTGACTCGACCCATTCACCTTTTTTTTGCCCTATGATGATCACCGGATATAGGCTCTTAAGCAATGGCATAAGTCCCTTAGGAAGCAAATCCACATGGTCCTATTTTAAATAGGGTCTACATGGACATACTCCATCTAGGTTTATACTATCCCAATTAGCTCTACCAAGTCCAAGGCCTATAGTTCTCACAGACCTATTTTAGATATGGTCCATATGGACTAACTAAAATTTGGCCCATAGACTGGTAGTAAAGCATACAACTTAGGTTTGCATGGACTAAGCTATACATGTCCGCACATACTTACTAATGTAAAATCTTTTAGAAGTGGGATTTTCCTATTTGGATTATGAATTCTATTCCTATTAGGATTCTACCTCTTTTAAATGGAAAACCCTTAAAACCTAAGCTTATAAATACCTTTCTTATCTATGAAGAAAAGGGGAGGCTACGAATTAAATTCACAGTAGCTAATAAACCCATCTATGAGTCTAGAAAAGGACTCTGAGGGGGAATTGCTCTACTAGTTTTATTAGCCTCACCCAAAAATAATTCCTTCTATACTCTTACACCTTTGTGCTATTACTTGAAGAGTTTATTCATAAGGTAATATCTAAGGTCTCTTCTATATATCATTGATATTGTTTTTCATGGACCTATGATCTCTAAGGACTGATCATAACTGAGGTGATTCTATGTAATCCCCACCTTGATCATAGGAGTAGGTCGTCATTTTAAATTGTTTCATGTTGTAAAACTGATGATTTCTATATTATAAACATTATCTAATTTTAATCCTCAATCTCATGGACCTGTATATGAGCATAATAAAGTCTGAATAGACTTATTTTATTGGTATATGCATGGTATGTTATTCGTATGGACTTAGGATCGATAATAGTGTCTTATTCATCTTATGTGTCATACTTTAATGTGTTCTACTTACTGTATTGGCATAATCCTCTAATGCTATCATGTTGTGTAAATATTCCATCCTATAATACATGTATTGTTGACATACTCAAATTGTTATTAAGTCCACACGGACTCCCTTTCACAAAGAATGTAGTTCATGCAAACATATTATTTGTTTTCTAGTTTTTTACATGTATTTATATATTGTCCTTTTTATGAATTCATATGAATCCTTTATCTTGTATCATTAACCTATTCTTTTGAGTTGTATGTGAATAACCTTTCTCATTAGAATGGTGGTCTAGACAAACATAATGACTTTGATGAGCAGTAGTTCGCACAGATGTATGTTAGAGCTACACAAGGTCCGCACAGATTTAACACTGTACAGACGAGACCAATTAAGTGGTTTGGAATATTTCTTTTGGTTTTGTACTATTTCTATTTCATTGGTTATTTTAGGTTTGTAATAGCTAGTTAATAACTTATTTTACATGTAAAATCCTAATCACATTAAAATGGTTTTCTACATAATTAATCAATGTTTTCATAATAAATTGGTTTTGTGTTTTCTCTAATCAAAAGTCATATTAAAAATATATTTTAATAAAGGCCAATCTCCTAGAGATGGGAGTTGGGCAATTACTGCTAATTCCTATGGAATTATAGGTAATTGTCAGGTCATATTATAATTAATGAATAACCTATTTTTTGATGTATAATTACACTTGTTGTATTCTTTTAATATCACAATTTACTCTTTATACATGAAAAGGTGACATAAATACTTTAACTATAATGCATGCTTACTTGAAAAGGGATTAATAAACGTTACAATATACAAAGAAGGCATATTATTGGGGCATAAATAAGATCTAAATTTTTAACCTTTTTGGTACAAAAGATCAGAGGTCTTATTGTAGAGGCCAGGTGGCAACTCCACTAGCCACTCTCATCCTCGGTAAAAATATCATAATATCTATAGTGATAACTCTGCTGGGAACTAGGAATCTCAATCTAAAAGTGACCAAATAATATGACATCTAATATTATAATTTTTATCAATCCCCTAATTTGCATCATATATAAACTGTATCCCTTTTACCCTAGATGCTGTTGTGAACTATGACTCCATTTTTCATTCAAGAATGGAGAAATACTAGCATATCCATCACTCACAATCCTTATCCCCTCAGGTATATGAAAAAGTGAACTAATTAGTCATTATTATCCTTGATTGGAAAGACCTACTAGGAGGGACCTCTATTAGTGGGTGCCATAAGCCCTTTTGACCAAACCATGAGCCCATATTATCAAGCTTAGCAATTTCCCTTAGGTTACATGACCCTAAAAAGCTTGTGATTACAATATGCTTACTATGTGGGTTATTGCATTTAACCTTATTTGAAGTGGGGGCAAGCCCATTGTGTCTTTTTTCCAGAATGGGCCTAACATAATTTCACCTCAAACAAGACTTAAATGTTATAGGCCATTATGTTTACATGCGTCTTAAATATGAGAGGTCATTAGGCCTAATTAAGCCTATATTTAAACCTATGCATCCCTAATGATGCTTAGGTAAGTCTACCTAGGGAGAATGACTAAGACTATATGTGTGTGGGAGTAATAAGGTTAGAAGGCTTATTACTTTTTGTTTATCCTTATGCATCTAACATGTATCTTTTTTGTATGCACATGCATAACATTATGTTGTATTTAATACATAACATAAACTTTACATCCTTTTTATTTTACATCTTTCCTATTTCTATGTACCATGTGTACATACAAATGCATAAACACTATACCTATTACATAAACTTTGTATCATAATATTCATGCACTATAAACACACTTCATATAAACTTAAGAACACTTCACATTAGCATATGACACGCTAACCATGCATTAAGAGACTTTCTTCTTGTAAAGGTCCATTAACTTTTTATTCATACATCTTGTAAATTCATTCACTACCCATGTGTCCTTACAATTATATATTTGATGCACACATTACATATCATGCACCATCTTAGACAAAATTATGCATCATCACTGACCCCTTTGTTTTGCAACCACCATTAATCCATCTGCAATCCACCAAAAGGAGCAATCATGCCTAGAGATGTATATCATAACCAATACACTGTAAAGAATGAATGCCTAAAAAGATGAAGGTCAAACTTCTATTGCTAACAATAGGAGAAAGATTATCAGCTTTCTAATGAAGAAGTACCCCTTGCTAAGCCTAGCTATAATAAAGTTCCACCAGCCAAGTATGATAAGGAAGATCCGATCAAAAAACTAAATGAAAAGCTAGAGATCATGAGTAACCTAGTGATCGGGGGCAAAGACATTAACCTAGAGGACTTCAATCTAAAGTCTGATTAAGCCATACCTTTTAAATATAAAATGCCAAATTTGAATAAATAAAGTAGTACGCAGTAGCAATGAGGTCAACCAACCTATCAAAAGCATAAATGGTGAGCTTGTTTAATAAGTCTTTAACTAGGCAAGCCGCCGACGGGTACCATAGATTAGAAAAGAAGATTAGAGGTCCCAGAGTAGAGGCCAAGTGGTAACTCCACTAACCACTCTGATCCCCAATAAAAATATCATAATCTCTATAATAGACTTGAATTGAGATTGGAAGAGCCAAAAACAGCCACTTTCCCCCTCTCCCTTTTGTCAGTAGCCTTTGTCTCAAGCAAAAAGAAATTGCTTCTTTCTCTTGACCAATGTTTGAAAATATATATATATATATGTATATATTTAGACATTTTCTTGCCCAATTTTCTTATGTTTGAGACTTATTAAAAATCCCTAAATCAGCCCCCACAAAGCCATAAAAATCTGTAAGAAAAAAACACAAAACAATTATTAAAAACATAATTTTAGGGTTACCCAATTTTAGTAAAAATACATATTTGATCTCTAAAAATTCCAATTCTAATGCTAATGGATCATTTGAATTTTTTTGTGTCAGGTTGTATTAATCTTGTAATTTTTTAAGCAACTTTTAAAATATTTTACAATTTAGCTTTACCTTGATTACTATTCATAAGACACTATCGTAAAACTTCCTTAGTGTTTTTAACCAACCAAATGACTTCTGATTGGTTTCAAACTATGCCAAAAATTATTTTATGATTAATACTTCCATTTGGTAGCATCATTTTATCTCAAGTCTCAAGAACTCTATTCATCCTAGGAAATTACTATTCATAAAAGTTAAAATTTTTGAGTTGTTACAACTAAGCTCTGATACCACCTAATGTAACACCCCTACCTGATCCACTACTTAGACTAGCTAAGAGAAGTTACCTTCCCAGAAGTCACCCACCTTAATTATAGACACCCTACCATAACCAAGAATGATAGCCAGAGAATGGACTCTTTGAGTACACATAAAAAGCCATTAAGATATTAAGTCCGCACGGACCTACCTTTTGTCCACATGAATTAACTACAGAAGCAGATTAGAACTCAGCCCATAAAGACCATGGACTACCACTTTAGAGACCTAGGTGTGCATAGACCTACTATTTGTGTCTGCATAGACTAACTACAAAAGCAGATCAGAACCCAGCCTATGAAGATCGCAGACCATCTCTTCAGAAGCCTTAGTCAGCGCGGACCATTATGAATAAGTCCGCACAGACTTGTCAATGGAAATAGATTCTAGATTTAAACTTTGCCTATTTAGTCTAGGAGGAGGATCTTAAAGGGGTGAGGATTCCTTTTAGACATGGGAGAAAACCCTAAAAGAGAAGTATAAATACTTCTCTTCATAAAAAAGAAAAGAAGAGGCTAGAAAAATAACAGAGATTGAAAATCCATAAGTGCAACTACTAC
>CANXYI010397221.1:0-19474 GCA_948208565.1 Hura crepitans | reverse complement strand
ACACTTAACTAGAAGGTAAAAGCAATTGATATGTTCCTATAGCTAATGCAACAACTCTTACTCCATTTGCCACTCGTAGGTCCACATCTCCCTTTTCATCTTTCCTACTACTCCTTAGCCCCTGAATAGAAGAAACTAAGTGAGAACCATATCCAGTATCCAATACCCATGTTTGGTTATCTAAAGTTGTACTGGTATTAATCTCAATGACATAAATACCTAAAGTCAAAGCATCACCATGCTTCTCCTTCTTTAGAGACTCCAAGAAGGCCTTATTGCACTTCCAATGTCCGGTCTTACTGCAATGGAACCATGTACCCTTTGAGGCAATCTTCTTTCCTATAGTAGTCAGGGCAACAACAGCTTGCTTCCCCTTCTTCTAGCTCACCCCACTTTGGGCATTGGTTGTCTTTTCCTTGTTCATCTACTTCTTCTTTCTCTTAGAAGAAGTAGAGGAACTAACAACCATAACCGCTTTAGAGCTCTATTTCTTAATAGCCTCCTCAGCAATTTTGAGCACATTAATCAGCTCAAAAATAGTGGTGGTGATATTGTTCATCTAATAGTTTAACATAAAAGATGCATAACTATCAAGCAAACTCTGCAGAATTAAGCCCACACTTAAATCTACATCCATCATAAATCCCAAACTAGCCAGTCACTCAATATACCCATTCATCTTCAGCCTATGCTGTATGGTTGAAGATCCCTCCACCATCTTGCAACAAAATAGGGCCTTAGATATCTCATATCTTTTGGTCCTATTTTGTTCTTTAAATAACTCTTTGAGGTGAAACAAGATAGTAAAATAATCAATATGCTCGTGCTACTTTTAAAGCTTCAGAGACATAGATGCTAGCATAATATAGCATGCTACATCTATATCCTCAGAATGCTTCAAGTATGCCTCCTGTTCCTCAATAGATGCACCATCAGCAGGGATAGGTGGTACAGGATTTTCAATTACATGGCCCAGCATTTCACTCCTCAAAACTATTTTATGGTTTCTAAGCTAGTCAATGTAATTAGCCCTGATAAGCTTATTAGCTTTAAGTATAGTGCATAAGTTAATGTTTAATGGACTCATTATGAATGAAATGTTTCAGGTGAAGAATGAAGGTATGTTAGTGCATGAATGTGTATATAAATGCTTTTAATTTTGGACTTTAATTAATTGCATTATGGATCCCACTATTTTATTGCGAACCAATAGCCCTCACTATTGATTTGAGAAAACCTGTTGGTTTTCTTAGTGGGTCAGTATCCATCTTGCTTAAGATCAAACCTTGGGTTTACCCAACAAGCCCAATCAGTAACTAAATGGTAGGCATCTCATGCTAATTGCATCCAATGCAACTACTGATTTCATTGGGTACCAACTCTTGGTAAATGCATATCTCATATACATTATCCCTAATCTTTCCTCCAACTTTATTAACTTTGGGTTTACCCAACAAATTATTAAATTCAGTTAAGACGGATCCATTAATATAAATTAAACATATCTAATGTAGAATGGGCTTGGGTTAACCCAATAACCCAGTACTAAAGAGAACTCTAGTTTAACTCATATTAATGGAAGGTTATTATTGTCTTAATATTATTGAGGGATTTCTTCCATTTTAGCCTCATCATACATGTTTGGTGTATGCTTTGGCATGCTCATACATATTTAATCTAATTAAATCATGTATAGACATTTAAGCACTTTAAAATTATGACTTAGTTATAGACTTTTATACCACATTGATTTCTCGAGTCAAGGAAACCAATCTAGGTCTAACCCTAGGTTGCAATGCATGAATTCCAAACCCAATAAAAGAAAAAATTAGAACTATTCTAATAACTTCTTCATTGTTCTTTCTTGTTTTGGCTTTTTCTCCTTTACTTCTTGCATTTCTCCTTCTCTTATTCTAACCCTATGTAATCTAATTACATAATTTTAATAAAGAAAACCTCATGTTACATGTGAGGGGAGTTAGATGATAAAAGAAATACAATAGAATTGAGAAAAAGACTAGACATGCAAACCCAATTTACCCAAAACAAAAATAATAATTCATGCAAATGAACAATCCGATTGGTCATAATCCATAACTAGTCATCATGCCAAGCACATAAGTAATTGAATTTTTGAATGGCTAATTGAAGATAAATAAAGCTTAAAAGAGGAGGAAAAAGGGGAAGAAAGGGAGGGAAAATGGATAAATAATAATAATTTAATTTTGGGAAATTACAAATAAGGTCAAAGTTTTTCTTTTGGTTAAACACACACCTTCCTCCACCCTAAGAAGCTGACAACTTCCTCTACTTCTCTCCATTTTTCTCTTTAATCCACCATTTAAAGGCTTGTTTGTCTTGATTGATCCAATCTTAGGTGCGTCCATGACTTTTATAGCTTCTAGGAAGTGAGAAACTAAAAAGATAATGAAGGAATTAGCTCAATTTTAGTGTTAGTGAATAGTAACCATTTTTGGTTTGGGTAAGAATTTTCAAAACCTTACATTTTTCTCATGTTCCATAAGTGCCCAAGGGTGTATTTATGCTTTCCTTTTGTTGTTTTATGTTTTCTTTGATTTATTATGAATTTTAAAAAATTGAATCTATAATGGGCAATTGAGAAAATGGATAAAGCTTGAATAAAAGGAAATCAAAGGTGTGAGCAACCTTTGTGGTCACATTGCTATTTTTTTGGTATGTGAAATCACATTATTTCATGCAAAGTTTAGAATGCCCTAAATTTCCATCATATTAAATTTGTGTAGTTATCTATAGTAAATAAACTAAAGTATCTTAACTTGTGTAATTTTTCATTTGAATTGGTTTATATGATGTATAAAAGATGTGTGTGATATGTAAAATGCATGATAATTAATGACAATGGTATGGAATGGTTATATGGCACATTGGTCGAATGGGGTGTAGGAATTTCTTGCAATGCATATATTTTCTTGCATATATGTATGATATGTAGTATGTTAGATAAATGTAAGAGGATTTTTATGTGTGTGCAAATACTTAAATTGAGCATAGATAATATATTGGAAGCATGGTGGCTGAATGGCGCTAATGAATTTAAATATGGATATTTTTGTCTATTGCATGAGCACAATGTAGATTATGATGGTTTGAACTGGAATGATGATATTATGTATTGAAATAAGGAAATTGTGCCTTTTTGGTGTGTGCATGCCTTATGGCCGAATGGCCTTATTAGATGTTAGTGTGCATATGATACGTTATAATGCACCTAAAGAGATGTTAAGAATGAGAGTTTACATATTAGTTATATAATGATGATTGTAGATTTATTGTATTTTACTTGGGATAAGAACGATTAGTGTTTAGAGTCACTACTCGGCTCTACACTAAGACCACTATCTTTTTGCCTAGAAAGGGTTCTAAATTAGATCTTATTTACACCTCAACAATATGCATTCCTTTATATTCTAATGTTTATCAATCTCGTATCATGCAAGCAAGTGTTTACTTAAAGCATTCATGTCACCTTTTTCATTTATAGAAATTCAATGGTAGTGTTGAAATATATAATAAGAATATATATACATTATATAACTAGATATTATGTCATTTATTAGTGGTTATTTGACTTTACAATTACCTGTAATTCCAAAAGAATTTGTGGTAATTTACTAACTCCCATCTCTAATAGATTAGCCTTTGTTAAAATACATTTTCCATGTGACTTTTATTAGAGAAAATATAAAACTTTCTTATTAAGAAAACACCAATTAATTATGTAGAAAACCATTGGTGTGAGGTTAAGCTTTGACGTGTAAAATAAGTTGTTAAGCTACTTATTACAACCTAAAATAACCAAAAGAAGTAAAAGGGTACAAAATCAAATGAAATAGTATAAAGCACATAATTGGTCCCATCTTCACGATATCAGGTCCAAGCAGACTCAATATGGTTCCAGTAATTGTCCGTGTAGACTACTGCATATGAGGGTTCATATGTCCATCCGAATCTCCTATCTTACCAAAATAGTCACTTGTATACAACTCAAAGAATAGGTCAAAAATAATATATGATGATCTAAGGACCCAAACTAAACTCAAAACAATTTACTTAGCCTAAATTTAAAGAAGTGGTAATGCTTGAGAAGAATTATCACTAGAGAAAACTATATAATTATTTGTCACAGAGGATATACACGTACATATACAAAAGATTGAGATTACAAACAATTGTTCATACAAACTAAGTTCCTCATGAGAGGGAGTCTATGTAGACTACAAATTAATATAAATATGCACAAGACATAATCATCCGTATAGGCTATAGACCTTATGAAAGGGAGTCTGTATAGATATATCTCAGTTCTATCATACCAATAGTGTTCATATGATAATCACATGATATAACAACATATAAACATGTCAAATGTAGTAGGTATGGTACATTATACTTAACATATTATTAAAATAGTGTTTATTATTAGTTTGCAAGGACCTCTAATTACACATATATCAACATATTTAGTCAACACGAAAATGAGCTTACTTTGTGATAGGTTCGTGTGATTGGGATTAAAATTATAGAATAATCACAACATGTCAAAGGTCAAATATACACCATAAAATAGTATAAAATGATTACTTACTCCTATGATCAATGTGGGGATCACATGGAATTAGCTCACTTATGATCAATCATGGGAGATCATGGGTTTTCATGAAGCAATATAAATGCATAATGTATATATAGTAGGAGGCCTCAGATCTTACCTCATGAATAAGCTCTTAAGCAATAACATAAGATTGTAAGATTTTAGAAGGAATGAAGATTTAAGTGTAGGCTAAAGTCTAGTAGTGTGAATCCTGCATTAGAGTCCTCTTCTGGACTCTTAGATAGTAAGGTTTTAGCTTTTCCAATTGCCTCCCTTTTCTCATACATAAGAGGGGTATTTATAGGTTTAGGGAAAGGCTCTTTAGTCTAGAAGAGTTTGAATCCTTCTAGAATTGGGAGATAGAGAATGAATAGAAAGCTCCTACTTCTAAAAACATTCCTCTCAGCAAGTCTATGTGGTCTTGAACTATTTAGTCTATGTAGACCTAGGTTGTGGGTTCTCCCAACAGTCTATAGGCTTTAGGCCAAGTTTGAGTTAGTTTGTGCAGACATGAACTTTAGTTTCTATGGCCGAACCATAGGCCTCGGGCCTAATAAAGTCTAAATGGGTTGGTACAGACCTAGTGGCATTATGTCTTGATGGACTAATGCCATGCTAGTCCATGTAAACTAGGTTTCCAAGTGGCTTGTATTGTTACTTTGAGCATGTCTCTAGTTATCATTATAGGCCTAAAAAGGTAGGACATCTATAGTTACTCCCACTTTAGTGTGTGCTGTGAAAATTTATAATTTGAAATAATGCACAACAAAGTAAGAAATAAATACTCTCCTTAGTGTAAGGCTATATTGAATATGAATACTTGTCTTAAAAGTAAGAAATTTGACTAGATAGATTTACTTTTTAGGTGAAACCTAAGGGATTTGATTTGCTTGTTAGGATTCACTTGTTAAGCTGAACCCAAGAGATTGGATTTGCTTGTTAGGCTTCACCCAAGAGATTACATTAGGTATTAAGCTAAATTTAAATATGTTAGATTGGGTATTAAGCTAAATCCAAATGTGCTAGATTAGGCATTGTTTTGAATCCTATTATGTGTGTGTTATGTTTTCTGCCTTGTGGTAGTCTATGTGAACTAGGCTGACCTTGGTTTGTGCGAACGCTCTTACAATTACTGGTCATTATTGGTTTGTGTGGACACTTATGCTTGAATTTTAAGTTCGGGTAGACATGTGCTGTGCCTTTAAAGGTTTATTTGACATTTACATGTGTTATCTCTTTTTGTAGATGTATCTTAAGTGTAATGCCTAGAAACCTTAGTTTCATGAATAATACCTTTAAGGCATGAATAGTGTCTCCCGAGATATTAGGACACCTTATGATGGCCAGAAAAGGGAGTACTAGCCATAAAATTTTGATAAACTAGAAAATAATAAAAAGGAAATAAGTAAAACTTTTAGGAAAACCAATAAATCATTTTAGGCCAAGAACTAGTGAATAGTGGCCTTAGATGGAATTATGCCAAGAATAGTCTAGGATATGCCCTAATGGACCTAAAAATATTATACCCTAAATGTCAAAAATTCCAATGAGTCTATTGGTGAAGAAATTTTAATTTTTTAAGGTCCATTGATATTTACTTGGAATTTCTTAATTACATTAGTGAATAGTAACATAGTTGCCTTTGGAGTTTTAACTTGAGATTTTACAAGGCCCTTAATGGGCATTATCAAGAATTTTTGGCACTAAAACCATGATTTTGAAGGTTTTGAGAAATTATTTTCAATTTCTAAAGTTTAAAAGGAAAATGGATTAAAATGGGTCATCAGATTGACACGTGGCATGATCCGAGCCATCTATGTGTTTAATATAAAAGGAATGGCACATGTGGGGGGGGGTGTCACATATGCTAAAGCCTTAATCTTCTTCTTTCCCCACCAAAAACCTGATGCCACCTCTCTTTTCTTCCTCTCTTTCTTTTTTTTTTTTACTTTCTCTCTTAATTCTAGCCCAATTTAACCAAATTTTATATGGCTATTTTCCTCTACAACCTCTTGAAGCCTCTGCCACTGACAAAATTTAGAAATAAAGCTAGAAATTGAGATATAACCACTTAGTGAATAGTGTCAAATTCTTATGCAACGAAGGAAAGCATGAGGAAGAAAGGCAAAAGAGGCATTGAAGTGTTGAATTAGGGTGTTTTGACACCTTATGTATGTGAATTTAATGTAATATGCATGAGTGATTATGTGAGTGTATGATATTATGTATGAAAGTGTATATGGAAATGCCATTTTGTATATATGTGTGTAGGTTGGTGTATAATGCTTGTATAATTGAGTTAAGGTGATTATAAGAGGCCTATGAGTATGATAAATAAATTAGAAATACATGTACATGTGTGTGAGAGAGGAGTGGCCGAATGGTGTGTGCATGTGTATGTGAGAGTAATAATGTTATAGAATGTAATTAGACTAAAAGTTAGCATGAAACATGGAAATAAAATGAAACTGGTAAGGAAAGGATTCTAAGTAATTGAGTATGAAATGGTAATACATGTGAGGGACAGGAATGTGTGTAGACAAATTGTTAATGATAAGTAACAATGTACCTAAAATGAATAGATCACTAAATTAGTTTAGTTGTTAAGAATGTGATAGAAATGAATGAAATGTTGAGTAGAAATGATCATGATATATTGGATACGTAAATGCTCAGATGCAATCATAATTGATTATGAGAATAAGGGGGTGAAATTATGAGGTCAGAAAAATGACCAAATGAATAGTGATATAATGGAAAAAGGGGCATCGTAATTGTTGGTTACATAATAATAATAAAAATGTGCATGTAAATATGATGATAATAAATAATGTTAAGATTCATAACAATTGACCTATAACTGATAAAATAAATTGATAATTAGAGTTGGCCCATATTAGTTAGACACCTACTAGATGGGCTGATCAACAAACTAGGGAATTAGTAGCTACTAGGATTTTTGGCCCTTCTAGGCCATTACCTATGTATATGTGATTGCAGGAGTAGATAACAAGGTTTTGATAGAGAGCCCTGCAAACTTGGGTATCGGGAGGTCCATATAGGCTAATCCCTACTTACCTATATTATTGCAAATTTAGGAGGTCCCACGGGGTTGATCCCTACTATCGACTTGAGTTGCTTTAATGACTAGGATTTGGGAGGTCCTATAGGGTTGATCCCTATTATCCCTACTATTGGGAGGTCCACCAAGATTAATCCCTACCACTTTCATTTTGGAGGTTCTTATGATCTGATCTTTGTTATTGGGTGGAGTTGGGTAGGTACAGTTACCAAGGTTTAAAATATGGGCCACTAAATAACCTAGATCCCACTATCTAATGTCTTTAAGTGTAGTCTTTCTAGTATGGGCCTAAAATGGAATGAAGGAAAATAATTACACATAAAATAAGATGCTTAAATTTATAAATTTCATATATATTTAAGAATAAGAAACTATAATTGAGTTACTAGAATAGACTATGAGACATATTGAATTATAAGTAATAGGACATGCTAATAAATGACAAAGATTCAATTAAATGGACTTGCATGATCACATGACTTGTATGATGTGTGTATTGTTGCATGACTATATGCTTGAAATGTATATTGCGTTAAATTCACCACTGAGTTTATGTTAAGCATATTGGTGTTTTGATGCACAAGTAGGTAATTTTAGGGATCTGTCCAGCCTTAGTACTGTAGTGTAGCTAATAAGCTTCTAAAGGGTGGCATCTTATGTATTTATAGAAGTAGAGAACTCATATATATAGGGTTTTAGGCCACAAGATGGTAAAGTGGTTAGACATGTATTTTGTTACTTTATGGTCTATAATTAAATAACTAAAATTGGGAATGAATATGTATGTGTATAAATATGTGTGTATGATTAACTACATGCCTTAGAATGATATGGGCCTGAGACCTTGTGTTTGTTGATTGTGTGATGTAAATGATTGATTGGAGGACCAAATGGGTCTAGGATAAGGATAATGGTTTGATGATTGTCATAAAAGTGTTTTTAAGCACATTTAAAATTTTGGGTTTTCACTTGAGGTAGCCATTATGCTGCCAAAATTTCTGTAATTCGAGTAATCCTTAAATAAAATGCTTATAGTAGTTAATTATAGTTAGGGTGAGAATAACAATAGGGAATGATAGTAAAATAACAAAAAGACTTGAACCGAATAGTTGAATCCATAAGTGTTAAATGAGAGATAGCTAGGGAAGAAACAGGATAGGTGAACTTTAGGAAGTGGCATTCTTTATTCGAATCCTTTAGGGATCGGGTAAAGAGTGTTACATTAAGTACAGGGGCACTTTATTAGGCCCATAATACTAATATTCATTAATGCCTATTCAAGTGAAGGATTAGGTTCGAGCGATTGGATTTCAGACCTTTATCGACCATCTGGGTAGAGAGGACTTTTGAAGAGACCTCCAGTCAGTTAGAGCCTTGCTAGATAGGTGGATGGATATGATGCACACCTTTCACATGTCGTTTACAGAGCTACATCACACTATTTGACTGGGCATTCATCATAAGAGTACCCTATACTGGTTGAGCTATTGCATTTGACATTAACTACTATTTCCTTACTCTTTGCCTTTAAAAAGTGAGGAGCTAGAGTTTACTTGATTTTATGCCTTAGGATCTCTCAAGTAGCATCTGATGTACTTATTTGTATAAGCAGTGAGCTAATGCTACACCGACTGCTTAACCTAAGGTGGATTAATATGCTCACTGCTTTGTCTTGTATTTTCTAAGGACCATATTATTTGTGAATGCCAATGGCAATTTGAGCTGGAGCTTCTTACTTATGCTGGAGTAGCTCAAGGGCATCAGTTGCTTGAACTGGTGTTGCTCATCACAAGGTTGGATGTATAAGTGCCTAGACAAGGCAATTCGTATGTAGAAAAGCCATAAGTTTATCTAGGGCTTTGTCTTAGGTGTCATGGTAAGTCCTTTTCTATGAACTTTGTCCATTATTTCTTGATTGCTTATTTCTTTTCATTTTGACATTATTTTTACATAGGTCTAAGCATATGAGCTTCACTTGCTGCCATGTCTATTTGAGCTAGATATCTCTTATCATTATCAAGTGATGGATAGGTGGGTCTAACCATTTATAGGACCTTGGAATGGCTCATTATTGATGTATCATCACCAGTATCTGAGCTCGCAGGCTTGTAATGATGTAAATAATCCTGCAAGAATGCAAAATGCACTTGATTTGTATATTAATTCATTATGAATGTTATACTTACTTGATTTTCTTTCTTCCAAGTTGACTTAACTTAGTAGATTTTCCCCGCTTTGTGTGAGAACTGTCCTCTCGCAGGATTCTATTAATTACCTTTGAGGCATATTTTTCATTTTTAGGGGAAAGGGTGCTGAGCTAGCACAAGGGTCCTAAGGTGTGTTATATTCCTTAAGGTTCTCCTAACACCATGGTGTTCGAGATATATATTAATGACCCAAAGTTTGTCTAAGTTATGACTATAGGTGTACTCAAAGAGACCTTGGTGGATGTTAAAAGAGGAGATTACTCTTCTTAGGCATCAACACAGTTGTTGCCTTATGTGCCTTACACTTTAAGACTTACAGCTCAGGTATCTTATTTGACTTTTTGTTCATGATTTTTGAATTCAATCTCTAGTTTGTGCCTTGCATTATAGCTTATAGCTACCACTTTTGAAGTTGGGCCTTCTTTAACTAGGAAAAAGGTAAGGACAGTTCCTAGTTCCTAGTTCCTAGGGACCTTGATTCTTACCTGCTCCTTCACACACTACTAAAAGTGGAGCTTTTAGTCTAGCTGTTAGTCAGCCATTGTTGCCTAGTGAAGTTGTGGGCACTTCGATTGATGTGCTTGAGCTGAGCTATATGTAGTATGGTGGGGTTAGGGAGTTGTCTTCTACTCACCTTCGCATTATAGACAATTGGCCAATGCCTTTTAAGCTAGGAAACCCTACATTGCTAAAGTCTTTTAGCTTTCAATAATCATTATGTCAGCTTGATTTTGTGTGACACTTCTTGTCTTGATCTTCACAAGTTAGAAGGGCCTCTATAGAGAGAACTACAACGGTAATTAAGGCTTTTAGGTGAGCCATGGTAGATGAGACCCACGTTCTTGTTGTAAGTAATTTCTTATATTGGTTAGCTTAAGTATGCAAATGCATGTGTATATGATATGCATGACATGTTTAAAATGCATTAATCCCTCATTCTTTTATAGAATGAGCTGACAAAGAGAGTAGCTACTCTTTGGGGGACTCAAAGGAATTTGAGAGAACTAAAGATTTTTAAGTTGGTGCTTTCTTTTGATAATAAAGACATAGAGAGTAAAAGTGAAGAATGAAGATAGCAACTCTACCTTTTTCTTTTTTTAATGGGCCTTTATTTTTATATATATAAACATTTACAACACTTGAATAGAGAATATACATTCTTTTATTTTGAACATATTTTGCATCTTTACATACGAATACATAAGAATTGATAGACATAAAAAAACTTTAAAAAGGGATATATCATTTTCAAAACATCCTCCATGGTAAAGAGTCCTTGACCATCCATGTAACTAGGGAGTTGATGCTTAATGGCATTCTTTAACATTTCATTATTGAGATATAGGACACAGTCTCTTATACCCATTAGTGCAAGCTAACCAAACATTATATACTCTATGACTTATCTCAAGTAATCTATTTCAACATACATTGCCATATCAAGGGGAGTGTCCATAATTTTCTCGAATGAGAATCTCACTAATGGTCTAGTGTCATTTCAATTAATACCATGACGGGTGATCACCGTTAAATGGTCATGACTAATCAAGGTATCACATAGTATGGCAAGATATATGTGATTCACTGAAGGTCGATATAACCCGTAACTCATCGAGCAAGGACTAACACACTAGTTTAATAACAAAGTGTCTATAACTTTTTAATGATCGGTTAGCTACTTCATTTTGTAACAAGGATTTTTGCTAAAAAAATGTGGTCTGCATGGACAATTGTATCATAGCTGATACAAACTTAGTTTCCTAGCTTAGTTTGTCTCTATTTCATGAGTGTTTGGACTCAGTTTCTAGTTTGTGTAGACCATGACATTAGCTTTAGCTATATTTAGGTTCGTGCAAATGTCCTCGTATATCATGGATTCTTTTTCCTTATAAGAATTGGAATGACATGACTTAGGGCCTACAAATACTGCCATTTTTTTATTTCTCTTTCTTTCAATCAATAGTTGTCCTAGATCTTAGGTTTAAAGGCTACTTAGACTTACCCGTTCTTGCCCTGTTTTCTTCTCTCAAGTTTTTGAGAAAGGTAAAAATGGATCATAATTTTTTGAATGCTATTGTGTATTGTTAGGATCTTATCTTCCACATATTTGTCTTTAATCATCAAGAGATTATCCTTATCCTTGAAGAATTTGCTGCCATCATGAATTTTCATGTTGCTTTAGTTATTCCCTAGTCTATCCCATCTTTTGAAGATCATTACCCCATGGACATTGTACTTATCTTAAGGTTTCCCCTTTGGTGGCTCAAAAAATAATCCTAGGTGTGGGTTCAATTTCCTTGCAAACAATTCTTAACTTTGCTGGTCAACTCCACACTAGTTTTATAGAATTGGTGAAGTTCATGTTGTGATGTATTCTTGGTGACTTATTGGTTGCCACTTTGGAGGACAAGTTTTGTGATTTCAAAGCACTTCAAATTTTGATTGAAATTTGTTTTAGCCACAATCCTTTTGGCATTGTCTTAGCTAAAAACATCTAACAATTAGATGCTTTAAAGAGAGACAACATTGGTAATATAGCTAGAAGTCCACTACTCTTATAGGTTTGCTTAAAGAGCCCATTTGGGTTTTCCTTGTAGCTTTCTTTTTTCCATAACCCTAATTTTTGCCTAGCATGCCTATAAAAGTTTTCATACTAGTGGGCTTGCTTAACTTTTGTTTAGGTGGTCATTTTTTGGATTTTCCAACCTAACAACATTTTTTTAATCTAGTTATAAGAGAGACTAAAGCTATTTAAGCCTCCTCTTAAAAACCTTTGGATTAAGTATGCCTTAAATTATCATTGTGAAAGAAGACTAAAGAGAAAACTCAACCTATATAAGTAGTGCATTGCATGGCTTAGTGATGTTACTGAAATTAAATAGAGATGTCATTGGTAAAAAATCTCTCACTTCTTTTGATTTTTTCATTCTAGCTATATTCCTTTGATTGGGTTAAGGCATGCAACATTTTAAATCCCCTCTCGAATTCAGTGATAGTTTGGCTTAATGCAGCGAAAGGTTATAAGCCTAATTTTACCAATCTTCATGGCCTAGATTAGTTTTTCAAGAGTAGTGGTGGTGGCCACAGCAACTTGCCTGAGGGCTTCAATTACCTTTTACTAGTGGGCTCAATAGGACATCAATAAATCCTAAATGCTGATATGAGTTTGTGTTTTCTTCAACTATTTAAGCACTTCATTATTCTGATCTTCATTGACTTTTACTTCTTTTTTAAGTAGGATCCAACCATTTTTCTTGACTTTTTCCACCATTTCTCCCTCAACCTTAATCAAGTCTCTCTTGCCCTATTTGAGATCCTCATCAGAGGATCCATCCCAAAAGTTTTTGCTCTTCCTAAGCTCATTTTCACTCTCACTATCCTAAAAGCTAGTTAGAAGAATAGCTTCACTTTCTCTCACCCCCTCACTAATCACTTAGTCAAATTTATAGATGTCATTTAAAATGTACTCTTCAGGTAATCTAAACTTGAGAAGGCCAAAATTCTAATTCTAAAGAAGTGGGTTCAAGTTGGCTTTTAGGTTTATAATTTGTTTTGTATCAATAAAGTCTTGAACAGCTTTTTGAAGAAACTTTCAGTTATCAGTGAGATGACTTATTCTTTACGGGTAAGAGTAGTATTGGCCATGCTTATGATTGGGAGGCAATGGACCAATTAATGGTTGTGGTGTGAGTGGCTATAACTTCCCTTTTGTTCATAAATTTCTTCAAGCACAAGATAATAACTTACCTAGATTTGAATAATGCTTGCCCTACACTACCTATACATCTGCTGTCTTAGTTGTGCCTCCAGTATTATTACTTGAATAGTTTGGGTTGGTTAATCTCTTGAACACTTTATTCCGATAGGGTACTTCTAAATCAATGACTATGTCTTTTAATTTCTCTTAGGTGGTGATACCTTTAGCTATAAGCCTTCTATTCATGTAACTATTGGCATTTTTTATGAACATTTTGATATGATCAATGTCCTTAAGCTTACTCCTCATCTTAAGTATCTTAGCCCTCTACCTTTCTAGATAGTTTAAAAAGGTTTCATTAGTCTTTTGCTTTATGAGCTCCAGATCTTTCAAGGTCACTTTAATACTAGCATTGTTGGAGAATTGCTTACTAAATGGCTGAGCTAATTCATTTTAGTCTTTCTTAACCCTATACTCTTGGTAATGGTACCAATCTAGAGCTTATCCCATGAAAGAAATATTGAATAGTCTTATAGTATGCTCTTTACATAGATTAGTGTCTCTCATAACGATTGTATATGTTTCAAGTGAGTCTTAGGGTTAGTTGTATCATCAAATTTGCTCAAGTCTAGCATCTTGAAGTTATAAGGCATGGATCGGTTGAATCTCATACTGATATCATCTAAACAAATATCTTTACCCATAGTGACCTATCCGATCATAGCCTCTATCTTCTTATTTAACTTCTTGATTTGATCATCTTCACCTACTTTAAGTGTAATGACTTTATTCTAGAACTTCTTGAACAAGGGAATTTCCTCATTCGAAAGCTGGTAATCATTTTTTCCCACTACCTCTTTACCCTTATGAGTAGTTGTTGAAATCTAACTTGCTTCTTTTTGTGCCCTAAATAAGACATTGGTGAAAGCTACCATCATTCTTTTTTTATCTCATCCATGGCCTCCATAAGCGTGGATTTGGTAACGAACTCATCATTAGACATGACTCCACTTTTTGGTTAGACTGGTAACAAATCACTAGTTCTATTGAGGTGCTTGCCTACTCTTTTCCAGTAGGTAGTGAATGAGGGATCACAAATAATATGTTAGGAATGATACATGATCAATATATTAACAATGCAAAGTGCAAATGATGCGTGGTATGCATAGGATGCATGCTCGTGATGCAACAGAGACAAACACATACAAGAAAGCTTCTAATCTTATTTCTCTAGCATATGTGGTCAAGCCATTCCTTTCCTAGGTGGAATTACCTAAGCATCATCAGTGAATGTATAGGTTCAATTATGGGCTTTATTAGGCCCAATCTATCTCTTGTATTTAAAGTGCATGCAAAGGTAATGACCAATAACATTTAATTCTCATTTGATGTGAAATGAAGCTAAGTCCATTCTAGATAAAAGGCTTAATGGACTTGGCCTCACATCAAATAAGGTTAAATGCAATAGGCCCATATAGCAATCATAATATAATTGTAAACTTTTTTCAAGTCATATAACCTAGGTGAAGTTGCTAAGTTTGACTATATGGGCTCATGGTTTAGTCAAAAAGGCTTATGGCTCCCACAAGCTAGGGTCCCTCCTAATAGATCTTTCTAATCAAGGATAATAATAACCAGTTAGTTCATCATTTCCTATACCCAAAGGTACGAGGCTTATGAGTGATGGATATGCTAGCAATTCCCCTATTATTGAATGAAAAATGGGTTCATGGCTCACTAAACCATTTGTGGCAAAAAGGGATACATTTTATATAAGATGAAATGTATGGGACTGATAAAAATTAGAATATTAGATGACATATTATTTGGGCACTTTTAGATTTAAATTCTCAGCCCCTAATAGAGTCACTAGTGCAGATTTATTATATTTTACCCGGGATAAGAGTGGTTAGTGTTTGGATTTGCCACCTGGCTCTACACTAGCACCACTTATCTTTTTGCCTAGAAAGGGTTTAGAATCAAATCTTATTTATGCCCTAACAATATTCCTTCATTTATATTCTAACATTTATCAATCTCGTATCATGTAACCAAGCATTTAATTAAACCATTCATGTCACCTTTCCATTTAGAGAAAGTAAATAGTGGTATTGAAATATATAACAAGCATATCTATACATTGTACATCCAAAAATTAGGCTATTTATTAGTGTTTGTTTGACTTGACAATTACCCATAATTCTATGGGAATTAATAGTAATTGCCTAACTCTCATCTCTAAGTGATTGGCTTTTGTTAAAATATATTTTCCATGTGGCTTTTATTAAGAAAAACTTGAAACTATTTTATTAAGAAAAAACCAATTAATTATGTAGAAAACATTGGTGTGGGGTTAAGATTTGACATGTAAGACAAGTTATTAAGCTACCTATTACAACCCAAAATAATCAAAAGAAGTAAAAGGGTATAAAACCAAATGAAATAGTATAAAGCATATAATTGGTCATGTCTTTAAGTCGTCAGGTCTATGCAGACTCAATTTGGTTCCCGTAATTGTCTGTGTGGAATACTACATGTTAGGGTTAATATGTCTGTCTAGACCTCCTATCCTACTAGAATATTCACTTGTATACAACTCAAGGAATAGGTTAAAAACATCATATAATGGTATGTGAGGACCTAAAATAAACTCATAATAATTTACTTAGCATACATATGAAGGGGTGGTAAAGCATGAGAAGAATTATCATTGGGGAAAACTATATACTTATTTATCATAGAAGACATGCGCATACATATACAAAGATTAAGATTACAAACAATTGTCCGTGCGTATTATGGTCTTTGTGAGAGGGAGTCCGTGTGGATCGTAATATAGTATAAATATACACAAGACATGATTATCCACATAGACTATAGTCCTCATGAAAGGGAGTCTGTATGGACATATGTTAGTTCTATCATACCAATAATGTTTGTATGATAATCACATGATATAAAAATGTATAAACATGTCAAACGTAGTAGGTATAATGCACTATACTTAAGATATTATTAAAATAGTGTTGATTATTACTTCGCACAGATGTTTTCTTACATATATATCAACATATTTAGTCCATGTAGATATGAGCATGCTTTGATATAGGTCTGTGCAATTAAGATTAAAATTACAAAATAATTATAACATGTTAAAGGTCAAACATACACCATAAAATAGTATAGAATGATGACCTGCTCTTATGATCAATGTGGGGATTACATGGAATCACCTCACTTATGATCAATCATGGGTGATCATGGGTTTACAAGAAGCAATATAAATGCATAATATATGTACAGTAGGAGGCCTTATATCTTACCTTATGAAGAAGCTCTTAAATAATAGCACAAGATTGTAGGATTTTAGAAAGAACAAAGATTTAAGTGTGGGATAAAGGTTAGTAGTGTGAATCTTGCATTGGAGTCCTCTCCTGGACTATCGGATAGTAGGGTTTTAGCTTCTCAAATTGCCTCCCTTTTCTCATACCCAAAAAGGGTAATTTTAGGTTTAGGGAAAGGCTTTCCCATTTAAAGGAGTTAGAATCCTTCTAGGATTAAGAGATAGAGTCTGAGTAGAAAGCTTCCATTTTTGAAAGCTTTCTCATTAGCAAGTTTGTGCAGACTTGGACTACATAGTCTGTGTGAACCTAAGTCATGAGTATTCTTGCTAGTCTATAAGTATTAGGCTAGGTCTTAGGCTAGGTTGAAGTTAATTTATGCGGACATGAATTTTAATTTGTCTTGGTAGACTATGGGCCTTGGGCCTGGTAGAGTCTAAATGGGTTGGTATGTATATAGTGGCATTATGTTCATGTGAACTAATGCCATGTTATTCCTTATAGATTAGGTTTCTAAGTGGCTTGTATTAATACTTTGAGCCTATCTCTAATTATGATCATAGGCCTAAAAAGGTAGGCGTCAATAATGATCATATTGATTTTAGTGTCATTTATGCATGAGTACACATGATGTATGCATGTATTAGGTTGTATGTTATTTTATGTAAGATTTGGAATTTATAAGTCATAGTGCATTATGTAACAATATGGATTTTGTGTATGATATGAGCTTAGTGGTCGAATGGACACAATAGGCAACACCAAATGTGAAATGCTTAAAATTAAGCATAAAGTGGACATTTATGGTTAACTATTTGATAATGGCCATGAGATGATAAAAGTAAGGTTAGTAAGGATGATTTAAGCATGTAGGGCTTTATGTTTGCCATTGTAGGCACTCAAATGTGGTAACGCATTAACATGAGGTATTAGATCATAATTAATATCATAAATATGCTAAGTTTCCTAGTTTTGTCATTTGTTGACCTTACCACTAGTAAAAGTCATTTTTAAGCTACTTAAGTTGGTGGAATTAAAAATAAACATGTTCAATCGCCCATATGCTTAACAACCTAGATAGATAGGCTGACCGATTAACTAAGGGTATAGTAATAGCTACTAGGGCACTACAGGGCATTTTTAATATTTTTGGTCTATAGGTTCACTTTTAGTCTAACCTAAAGGCACACATATGTTTGATCTTCAGATCCATATTAGTAAATGAACTTCAAGTTAATAAACAATCATAATGGCCATCATGCTATGTTTGATCATCGAATCTACATTGGTAGATAGACCTTCAGGTTCATAAAGGTCATATTGGCTATCCACCCTTGTTATCCATAGGACATGTGTTCTAGTCATATAGGTAAATAAAAAATGACATTCAAAATTGCTTAACAGAGAGATTTTCTCTTAATCATGAAATTACCAAATTTGCATGTGGAATACATTATCCCTGTCCCTATATAAATAACATTATTTTTATGTTAATGCTTAACTCGTATATAGTTATATTGCATTTTACAAATCATGGACTATGCATGTTGTGATAAATGAGAAAAATGTTTATCTTTAATAAAAATGTAGCATACTACATGAATTACTTTGATTTCACCACTAAGCAAATTGCTTAATGCACCATTTTTATTTGTGATGTGTAGGTTAAAAGGATGATTAAGCAAAGCCTTGAGATATCCAGTCAAGCAAAATAAGGCCATTCTTGTAATGCTTATAAGTCGAGGCTCCGTGAATAGTACCACTGAGGTTAAAAAGTGTTTTTGAAGTGCTGGATCACCTTCATGAGGCTCAAGATAAAGGTACTGGTCATGAAACTTCAAAGGGCCATAAAATGATGAAATTGACTTAATTTAAAGGTTTAGCCGAATCAATAAATTATTTTAGGCTATAATTTAGTGGGTCATAGGCTTAAATGGAGTTAGCCTAGGAATGACTAAGGATATGTCTAGATAGACCTGAAAGTACCATACCTTGAAAGTTAAAAATTCCACTAAGTCCATTGGTGAAAGAATTTTTGAATTCTGAGGTCGTTGGCAAATTTTCTTAATTTTAAGCTTTACACATAAATCAAAGTAATTAGTTAACTATCTTGTCGATAGATTTGGCCCTAAAATTTTATGAGCCTTTAAATGGGACTAATCAAGGGTTTTTAAAACAAAACATGATGATTTTTAGAGGTCTGTGTGATTTTTAAAAATTCTTCAAAGTTTCTACCAAAACTGAGCTTTTCTATATGCTTGAGTGGCATGTGACCCCACTTCAGCCACTATAAATAGGCCTTGGTGACACCGAAGTGGCCACATGTCCAATGTGACTCACGACCTTTTCTTTTCTTCTTCTTTCTTCCTTCACCATCCCGACACCAATTTTCCCTTTACTTTTACCATTTTTGCTTCTTTTTGTAAGCTTTTCTCTTCCTAATTGCCACCAAAAATAATGTTAATGTGTTAAGAATTAAATTATAAAGGAATTGGGAGCCATAGGAGTCCTTAA
>CANXYI010397217.1:0-10000 GCA_948208565.1 Hura crepitans | reverse complement strand
TCATTATCACTCTAGTGTAACTATAGGATACAACAATTCAAAAGGAATATAATGCCTAGCCTCTACCTGCTAGCATATCAAATAGTAAGTATTATACCTTACAACATTTCTTTCAATATCAGACCATCAAGAAATAAGAATTCCCAAACTTAGATTTTTCTTCCTAGAATACCTGGAATGAGGAGACTTATATATTTTCTTAAACCTCTAAAACCCAAATCCTCTGTATAAAATGTACACAATCTATTCAGATGAGTCTACTACTCACTTACTACCACTGAGACCCTACGGTCTTCCCCTTTTTAGCTTTGCTAATTATCTGACTTCACTTGCATATTAGCCACTATTGTCTTTTTGAAATAACTAGTAACCTGACATTCAAAATCTCTCTAGTCACCATAAGTTTCCTATACTTAGCTTCTACTATTATAGTAGCTTTCACTGGTAGGTAGTTAATCAGGCAATCAAAATGTTAAATCAACTCTACCCAGCTTCTCTATTATAGGTCCCTTTTTCCTAAGTAAAGAAATATTTTAAACTCCAATAATCTATACTTACACAGTATTCCTTTTCATAATGATAATGCAATAATCTTTTTCAACACAATTATAATGATAACTAACCCCAAATTAGGGGTAAGACAATCTTTCTTTCATGGCTTCAATTGTCTAAAGGCAAAAGCCACCACTTTATCATCTCACATTAACATCTAACAAGCCATTTAGTGAAACACCCTACATATAACAAGGTTCCTACCTTGTTTAAGTGTAATCAAGCTAGGAGCCTCTGTCAACCTCTATTTCACCTTAGCAACTATCTTAACATTGATTATTCCATATAATCCTTGTACTCTTTCTGATTACTCCAGTCGTAGGAGTAATAATAGTGAAAGTCCTCCTACAAGCCCTTTGTAACATCAACTAAGCTCAGAAAATTTTCACCTTAGCTATATTGCTAAAGGGTTTCAATTCAAATACTACCCCTCCTTTACTGGGGCAAACTCATACTTGCCCTATCTACTTACTCTATACTAGCATAGTATATGCACATAAGGATATTAAATTAGGACTTATCAAAGCCAAGACTAAATCATTAAATAATAGCATATCAGTCACACCATCTGGTGTTGTAGTCACCTTTTCAATCTCACTATACACTGCCTGGCTAAAGCACGAGTCTTAGTTCTAGCACCCTAACTATCACTTGACTACTTTCTTTTAGTCTACTTTTAACCCCTACTTTAGTGGGTAACATTAGATGTCTGTGTCTGAGCACCCTCTATTTGTCCCTGAGGACACTCTCCCTCTAGTGGCCTCTAACATCACATTAGAGACAATCTTCTCACTTGCCTCCTTTGCACTATTCCCAATGCCTTTTTTAACAATAACCACACCTATGTAATCCACTCATAGTACCCTCTCTGATATTAGGACCTGGATTGAAACTATGCCTATAACTAACCTTCTCTCCTTGTCTCATCAATCTAATACTGCATTAAGCTATCCCATAGTGCTTTGCCTCTTTCTCTAAAAGAGGTCTCTCTTTGCTGGTACCATTTCTTCCTGTCACATGTAACTAATATCGATATTGCCAACTCCCTCTTTGTAAGGTTTAGCTATTTATATCTTTACCCCTACATTCAATCTTATAAGAAAGCTCTTAAATTCTATATATGTGTCATTGTAAATAATTACCTCAAAACATTTTAGAAATTTGGCAAGGCCCTTTCATGTACTACTTTTCACTGTACAAAGGTAGGGTTTCTCTTGCCTGTTATTAGTCAGTCACTCTTGAGTTTGGTTATAGAGCAACATAACTAGGTTTAGATATTAATATAAAACTTGCTCTCTATATACTTTGATTATCAAACCAATTGGTTCTATACCCTCTTCTTCGGGCAACTAGATCAGTCATTTATATACTACAAAAAACTTTCCTTTTTTAGCCTCAAATGGCATAATAGTTTAAAGGAATTAAAACATAACTCTTTGATATCTATGTACTTTACAAAGGAATATTTAACCTTAGCTCTAATACCGATAAATGTGACACCTCCTATTAGATTCTTGAAGAAACCTAATAAGTGGCACACTTCCCAGTAGGTCACCCATCCTAAAATTTCTACAAATGTCATTCATTTAGCCTTAACTAATTTCTCTCTAGATCCTACTATTTGACTCTAAAATCATTTTATCAATTCTTATGGTCCATTTAGGTCAGGAACAATGTTATCCTATCATTATAAAGGAAATACTCTAACACTAAAATTTCACCTAAAATTCAATAGCATAACAGCTACCCGAGTCCTAACCCAAAATTTGAACTAGCCTATTTAAACACTTCTATAAGTAATCCACAACACCTGGACCCATCTAGTCCCCCATTCTTAACCTATCATCATTATCTAACACATATCAAACACAAGCATCAGGCCATAAATGAACATGCATAAATATATAGCCTCAAGCTTACATCTGCAGTACATATCCCATAGGGTCATACATTCACCAAAGAACATGTATAAAAATACTTAATTTACATCAATAAGTCATAATCACTTAATTACATTACATTTCAAAGCCTAAGTACATTTCCTAACCATTTCCCACCTAAGCACATGGATATCTAATTGTATAATAATTTCATCCAAGGTTTTCACTTGTATCCTCAGAACTACTTTTGTCACACTTTACGAGGCAAGTCCTACAGAAGTGTACCTACACAGCAAAATTTGTATGCTGAGTATACGAGATACTCAATGGTGAACTTAAAGTAATTTAATCATGTTATAATATTATTAACTTATCTGAGTAGTTTAAGAATGATTTTACTTGATTATATAACATAACTATTCAATGGGGTGCCAAATTACTAAAATACCCCTAGGGTATTTATCTAGTATGAAATGGTATTTTTAACTCAGCTAAATCATTTAAAGTGAGGACTATTACTTTTAACAAGCATACTTTAAGAGAACCACTTAATCTATTTTAGAAGTGAAAAATTACTAAAATACCCCTTTACTGTATTTTTATTATTTTTTCAAAAAAAGTCATCGAAAAGTTTAAGCCTTCTCTTTAGTGATTATTCTACTTGTTACTTAATTTGTTTCACTATAACTGATCTAGCACATCTATGAGAAATATCTAAAATACTCTTCAGCTTGCATCTTATCAGATCTTGGGAAATACTATCCTATTATGCTTAATTTACATATTTATATTCAATCTATTTATTTATTTAATTATATTCTCTAGCTTGACTAAGAAGATAACACTTTAAGACACTGGATCTAGAGGGATAATAAATTGGTGCAGTGGTCCTCATTATGGACCTATGCTACTGCACCGGCCTATGTGACATAATAAAGATTAGCCTATAAGCCTCCTTAGCCATAAATCATCAATAATTGGGTGACATAATAGAGATCAATCCATAGACCTCTCTAAACACCAATGAATTCCATCAATAATGAGGTGACATAATAGTGATCAGTCGGTAGACCTCTCCAGCCACCAATGAGCAAACAGGTGCCAAACCCTAAGTTAACTGGTCAACCCATCCAGTAGGTATCTAACTAATGGGGCAAGTAGCTTAATTTAACTTTATTTATTAGCCAAAATTATTCTTATAATATTTAAGTCTGAAAAATAGATAATTAAGAATTTTATCTTGTACTTTAAAATTATATTTAAACTAGTACAGCCACATTTTTGCCCTATTGGGTAAAATTCCCTCATAAATTTCAGTTTGTTAAGATAAAAAAATTGTCTTATGGTATGATTTATCATAGCATTTCCATCTTAAAACTTAATACTTTCTAGTCTATTGACATTTTTGGTTTAGGCAGAGGTCAATTGGATAATTATAGGTTATTTCGACCATTTTTAGTACTTAGTTTTTTTGGACTATTTTAAGTCCAATTTTACCTCAATTTTCACTATTCTGTTAAATATCCTTCTAGGAATAAGGCTAACTATAACTGGGCCAAATCCATGTCCAAAATATAGGCACAAATGCCAATTAAAACTTGGCTAAGTCCATGGCCAAAATCTAGGCATCAAGCCATTGAAATTGGGCCAACTCCATAGCCAAAATCTAGTTTGATTTTAGCCTCTCAGAGGCACAACTAAGGTTCAATTTATTGGCTAATTTAAAGTCACTTTTAGTTCACTATCTTAGGCTTTAAACATATGTTTTAGACCAAACTATTTTTGGCCATTCCTAGGCACTTTCCAAATGTACATTGTTATGTTAATATATCAACTACAACATTTAAAATTCATGATCATTATAAGCTAAGTTCATAGCCAAGATAATGCATATACTAAATACTTTTACAAGTAATGTTATTGCACTTATTTAATATTTAACAACTTAAATTCCCATTTAATATGCCTTGACTAATCCTCTAGGGTACTCAAGAGCAATGAACTTAAATTACATTTTTTTTATCTATATGATTTCCATATTCTATCATAATTGCATGCCATGGTCTCACTTATGGTCATATACATTCCAATCAAGGCTAATTTAGCTAAGGTGTAATATAAAATTTCTTTGAGACCACTCAATATAACTCATGGGTGTAAGCAAACATACACATTTCATAGGGATTTCTTTACCCAAATTCACTTAGCTCACATCCTAGCATGCCAAACACACTCTAAATTCATCTTAGGCAGCAAATTACTCAATCAAATAACCATAGGCAGCAAATTCTAGCAAGCACTTTAAGTTAATTACGCAAATATTAAGATTACACTTTTAATTATAATAAAACTTCTAACTTAACTAACATGACAAATAATGGAATCAACCTTGGATTTACACTTCTAGCCATTAAGGATCCCTAACCTAGGCACTCATACACATGACAAAAGAGTTCAAAGTCCACTTACATAATACTTTAAAGGTGTCATCCTCACTAAGTCCATGCTGCTAGCCCTATTTCTAGCATCCATGGTGATCTTGTGCCTCCTCTGTAGGCCACTAAGCTTGCTTTTAATGGCCACTAATCCCTAATACACACCACCATATAGATATTAGCTATGATTTATAGTCAAAAATTACCCAAGAAGCATAAGAAATGAGGGAGATACAACCATAAACTCACTTTAGGGCCATTTTTTGCGATTGTTCTGACCCAGGCCCTTTGTTTTATTTTTCTCTCCCAAATCACAACTTCTTTTGGCCTGATTATTTTTTCTCATGATCCTTAACATCCTAAGAATTTTTAGCCATCACAAGCACTTCATTTGGCCATCGGAGAAGATAGTTATAGCCTAAATATAGAGGAGGTGACGTCTAGAATTCTAGCAGAAGAGAGGAAATGAGTAAAAATGAATTTTATCCTTTAATAAGTGGAAATCCACTTGTCACATGCCCTTTGCCACCTAGCATGGTTACATAGCCACTTGGCATTGCTGTGGGTCCCATTTTGACACCACAAAATTGTCCTATAAATTCTAGAACCATCCTAGTTCTTCAAGAAATTTTGAAAATTCATAATAATTCACTCAAGCCTCTAAAAATTACGTCGTTTATTTTAAAATTCCTATTTTTCATCCCCTCTACTTGCTCGTGAATTTTCATGGCCAAATTCTACTGATAAGGTAGTTTAGGTTGCCTTGATTTGCGTGCTAACCTAAAAAATTATGAGATTTTGCAAATGACCTCTGATTTTAAAAATTATTTCACCATTGGACTCAGTGTGATTTTTTTAGCTTCGGGGTCCACTATTTTTGGGTCCGTCTGGACACATCCCAAGTTAATCTCGACTTGAAAAATTTTTTTTGCCCGATGGGTAGCTTTCAACCCAAAATGAATTATTTATTCTGCTAAATTTTTACATTTTGCCCATTTCATCAAATTAAGGCCCCTTAAATTTTCATGACTCATGCTACTTCCTCGATCTATGTGCAAGTGACCAAGCACTCTAGGTGCACTCTTCGGACCCTATGGCACTGTTTATGAAGTCTCGAGATATAAGCATTACATTTGTTGCCAACTTAATAAAATTTCATCCTCGAAATTACATTAAAGAAATAAAGATGAATATTGAGCTCCCACTTGCTCGTCTAACGCTCTAGTAACTTCCTTTGTACTTCTATACCTTCATAGCACTGTAAGAGTGGTATAGACTCATCTCTGCAATTACCTCATTTCATGAGTCAAACTCTACACTGTTTCTTAAGCATAACTTATATGCAGTTATATCTTAATAGCTATCATTAGAGTCATATATAGCTAAATTAATCAGTACCCCCTAAGCATAAAACATAAAAACATTATACATTATTATAGCTCAGGTGGTAATGCAAGCCTATATGCTAGAGGTCCTAACCCTATCAGTACTCTCATTGGGTCTGATAACCTGGGACTCACATACCTTTTTCTCAAATGTTTGCACTTATTTCCTTGGAATACTCTAAAACACCTTTTCTCTAATTGAATACTTAGCAGTTTCATGCTTTAAGTTAGTACATAATTCTTGTCTAACCATACTGCTTTTAGCCTTTTTTTTATTCATTTCACTTTTCTTTAGCCTCATTAATCAAGCCTACTTTGAAGACTTTCTATCTCAAATCTCACCTCAACATGAAAGGTCTTGCATTGTCTATCATACAATGCCTCAAAAGGGTCTATTCCATAACTAAACTGACCATTACCATTATAGGCAATCCCTACCAAGAATATATGTATATACATCTATCAAAAGCTCACAAGCTTACTAATACTATCTCATAACATGTGATCAGATATATGTATCACCCTTTCTGGTTGTCTAGCAGATTGAGGATGATAAACTAGGTGGTGTGCTAGTCTGGTGCCTAAAGCTACTTACAGCTTCTGCCAAAATATGGCAATAAAATAAAATCTCTATCCACATGATGATCACGGGCACAACATGAAATATAATGGCTCATCACCATATAGTCTAGCCACTATGTTTAAAACTAACCCATCCTAACTGGGTAATTTAAACTATCTTAACTATCTATCAACAATCATTCATGTACCACTGCATTTATCTTTACTTAATAATGAACTCATTCCAAAACTCAATGTTAGCTTCTTTCATTATCACTCAAGTGTAACTGTAAGATACAATAATTTAGAAGGATTCTGATGCCTATCCTTTATCTGCTGGCTTATCAAATACTAGGTATTATACCTTACAACATTTTTTTTCCATATGAAACCATCAAGAAATCAAAATTCCCAAACATTAATTTTTCCTTCTAGAATATTTGGAACATGGAGAGTCATATATTTTCTTAAACCTCTATAACCCAGATCCTCTGTACAAAATGCACACGATCTGTTCTGATGAGTTTACTACTCACTTACTACCATTGAGACCCTATTGTCTTTCGCTCTTTAGCTTTGCTAATTATTTGACTTGACTTGCAAGTTAGCCACTACTGCCTTTCTAAAATAACTAGTAACTTAACATTCATAATCTCTTTAGCCACTATAATTTTCCTATACTTAGCTTTTACTATTACAGTAGCTTTCACTGGTAGGTAGTCAATTAGGCAATCAAAATCCAACATCAACTCTACCTAGCTTCTATATCTCAAGTCCCCTTTTCTTGAGTAAAGAAATATTTTAAACTCCAATAATCTATACTTGTACTATATTCCTTTTTCTTACTGAAAATGCCATTATCTATTTCAACACAACTATAATGATAACTAACCTAAAATTAGGGGTAAAACAATCCTTCTCTCATAGCTTCAATTGTCTAAAGGCACAAGCCACCACCTTAACATCTCACATTAACATCTAATAAGCCATTTAGTAAGGCACCCTACATATAATAAGGTACTTACCCTATTCAAGTTGAATTAGGATAAGAGCCTCTGTCAACCTCTATTTTAACTTAGCAACTATCTTGACATTGATTATTCCATATAATCCTTATAATCTTTCTCATCACTCTAGTCGTAGGAGTAATAATAGTGAAAGTCCTCTAACAAGCCATTAATTAAGCTCAAAAAATTTTCACCTTAGCTATATTCCTAAAGGGTTTTAATTCTAATGTTGCCCCCTTTTACTGGGGCCAACTCTGACTTGCCCTATCTATTTACTTTGTAGTAGTGCAATACATACCCATAAGGACATTAAATCAAGATTTATCAAAGCCAAGACTAAATCATTAAATAATAACATATTAGTCACACCAGCTAGTGCTGTAGCCACTTTTTTTAGTCTCACTATACACTGACTAGCTAAAGCACGAGCCTTAATTTTAGCACCTTGACTAACACTAGAATGCTCTCCTTTAGTCTATTTCTAACCCTATTTTGGGGGGTAACATTAGATGTCTATATCTAAGCACCCTCTATCTATCCCTAAGGACACTCTCTCTAGGGTGTCCTCTAACATCACATTGGAGACATTCTTCTCACTTGCCTCCTCTACACTATTCCCAGTGCCTTTTCTAACAAGAACCACACTAAGGTAATCTACTCTTAGTACCCTCTCTAACACTGGGACCTGAACTGAAACTATGCCTATAACTAACCTTCTCTCCTTATCTCATTAATTTAGTACTACACTGGGCTATCCCATAATACTCTACCTCTTTCTCTAAAAGAGGTCTCTCCATACTAGTACCATTTCTTCCTGTCACATGCAAATAATATTAATACTATCAACTCCTTTTTTTTGAGGTTTAGCTATCTATATCCTTACCCCTACATTTAGTCTTATAAGGAAGCTCTTAAATTCTGTATATGTGTCATTATAAATAATTTCCTCAAAACACTTTAGAAATTTGGGAGGGTCCTTTCAGGTACTACTTTTCGCTATACTAAGAAAGGGTTTCTCCTACCTGTTATCAATTAGTCACTCCTGAATCTAGCTATAGAGCAGCATAACTAGGTTTAGATACTGATACAGAACATGCTCTATATATACTCTGATTATCAAATCAATTGGTTTTATAACCCTTTCTTTGGATAACTAGACCAGTCATTTTTATACTACAGAAAACTTTCCTTTCATAGCCTCAAAAGGTGTAACAGTTCAGAGGAATTAAAACTTAACTCTTTGATATCTATGTACTATACCAAGGAACATTAAACCTTGGCTCTTATACCAACAAATGTAACACCCACTACTAGATTCCTAAAGAAACCTAATAAGCAGCGAACTTACCACTAGGCCACCTATCCTAAAATTTTTACAAGGGTCCTTCATTTAACCTTTAATAATTTCTCCCCAAATCCTACTATATGACTCTAAAATTACTTTTGTCAGTTCTTATAGTCTATTTAGGTTAGGATTATTGGTATCTAGTTATAATAGAGGAAATATGCTAACACTCAAATTTCACCTAAAAATCTAGCAGCACAATGGCTACCCGGGTCCTAACCCAAAATTTGAATAAGCTTATTTAAAGACTTTTATAAGTAATCCATAACACTTGGACCCATCTAGTCCCTTATTCTTAGCCTATCATCATCATTTAACACACATGAAACACAGGCCTCAGGCCACAGATGAACATGAATAAATATAGAGCCTTAAGCTCACGTCAATAGTACATATCACATAGGGTCATACATTCACTAAAGAACATGTATATAAATACTTAATTTACATTAACATGTCATAATCACTTAATTACATTACATTTCAAAGCCTAAGTACATTTCCTAACCATTTCCCACCTAAGCACATGGATATCTAATTGTATAATAATTTCATCCAAGGTTTTCACCTGCATCCTCTAAACTGTTGTCATCATGCTTTGTAAGGCATGTCCTGCTGAAGTGTACCTATGTACCAAAATTGATATGCTGAGTATACGAGATACTCAATGGTCAACTTAAAGCAATTTAATCATTTTATAATATTATTAACTTATCTGAGTAGTTTAAGAATGATTTTACTTGATTATATAACTTAACTATTCACTAGGGTGCCAAATTACTAAAATACCCCTAGAGTATTTATCTAGTATGAAATGGTATTTTTGACTCAGCTA
>CANXYI010397163.1:0-10805 GCA_948208565.1 Hura crepitans | reverse complement strand
TTTACACTTCTAGAACTATTTTTACAAAAATCGAGTAACAATAAAACTAGTGAATTTAATCGATTTTTCTCTTTTTTTGAGCTCTAATTTTTAGGGGATTGAAGGGCATAATAAATGTCAATTTTTATGAATAAAATTGACATTTAATGGGTTTGAAAAGAGGAGGAAAATTAGAAGAAAAATGGGATAAAATCTAAATTTTTTTAGAAATATATATAGGGTCAAATTTACTAAATTTTGTCAGCATTTTAATTTCACCATCTCCCCTTCTCTCCTCCATAAAAGCTATCAGCTTCTTCTCTCCTCACCCTCTATTCTTAATCTTTTTCCCTCATTCTAAACTTTATTTGGCTAAACAAAAATGATTTTGGGTGCCTTTACAACCTCTAAGACATAATAGAAGTGGAAAACTAGGAAAAATTGAAATAAATTCACAGATTTTAACCCTTATAAATAGTAACCATTTTTTTATTTAGGTGAGTTTTTTTGAAGCCTAGTATTTTTTTTTCACATTTTAAGGGTGCCTAAAAGCATTCCTATCATTTTAGATTTTATTTTTGAGCATCAATTGATTTATTATGATTTTTACAAGATTTTTTTGATATTTTGTTAGGAAATTCCAACAAAACCTAAGACAAGGGGAATTCAAAGGTGTAGACGGGTCTCAAGCTTACATTACGACATTCTTAATATGTTTAATTGAAAGAAATTTTACAAATTCACATAATTGCAAGTTGGCTATGCAATATTCTATGTGATAATTGAAAATGGCAAGTCAATAGGATTTTGAAATGATGTTAAATAATGATATATAATGTTTATGTAGATGTGATTATGCTTATAATGTGAGAATGATTGTGTTGGTTTTAGAGATATGAACAAGTATGCAATAATTCACCAAACTAGCATGTATTATAATGACAAAGTAGTGAAATAAAGGTTGTGAGGCTTAATGGTTAAATTGTCTATTAAACTATGTATGATTGTGTTTTGAATTATGTGCACAAATTTGCATGTATAGAATATGTGATTTTGGCCATGTACATAGTGTTGATTGCTAATGTAATTTATGCATGAATAGAATGCATGGCTTAATGGTAATTTGAAATATAGGTGCATGCAAAATCATGAAATGTAAAAATGGTTCTTATCTGTGTTATACTTATTGTGTTTGGTGATAAACATGACTATAATCACATAGAAATGAATTTTGAAGCCATAATGTTTTCTACACACATAATGAGCCCATATAAGATATTACAACCATAAATATGCCATAATGCATATTTTGATGGACATTCAAGCATAATGTATCTTGGATGAACTTATGCCATAAAATGAATGTGAAAATGGCAATTTTGAAGTGAGAAGAATTAAATGAGATAAAAATGGTAGATTTAAAGTGCAGATGGCATGAGTGTGACTAAAATGCATGTTCAGGTGTGCATGATCACTAAATTGAGATTTTTAATGTAATTGTCCATTTTTAGTCACTCGATGGCTAAAACGAGGAAGTTAAAAGCTATATAAGCTTAATTAGGATGGTTAAATTAAAAAATATTAGTTTTGGTCCATGTGATACAACAACCTATAAATGGATAGGTTGATTGGAAAATTGGGGAATATAGCAACCACTAAGGGTACTTTTATGCCTAAATTATATTATCAAAAGGTTCACTACATATCTTACCTCTAGATTTCTATTATGATCTTTAGATGTATATGGGTGTAGCCATTGTAAGGTCTCATAAGGGCCACTACAAATTCACATGCGAGTGCAGCCGCATAAGCCTAGATAAGTGCTGCGCATCGGCTAGTCTAAAACATGGGCCATTGCATATTATTGATCTTTTTATCCATAGGTTTTGTAGTTATCCAAAATGGGCATTAAAGAATAATGCAAATTTAAATTTTAAGCTATGATATGTGTAATATCAAAGAAAATGGTAGTTTTATTACAAAGTGAGTAATGAAGTCGAGTTGTTGTGATAAATGTTTTATTCCTAGTTATATACATGATGTACATGTGGCTTAAATATGCATAAGCATGATGAATGTTTTAATATCACTATGGTGTATGTCTTGATTTTTATGAATATCATAAAGGATGTTTATTGTTCTTACTCATGATCTCTAAAGGTACATAAATTACATATTGATAATGGCTTTAATACAAGTTATTTTCATTACACTACTAAGCATTTGCTTAGCCCATCATTTGTTTATAATGTGTAGGTAAAAAGATATTTTGAGATTAAGCCTCAGGTCATCAAGCTTAATCAAGAGGGGACATTTCTTTTGGTAATGATATGTATATGTGATGTTGTTAAGTGATGTATAGGTTTGCACTCAATGCTGTAAATATAATAGAAATGGTTTTAATCATAATAGAGTTTATTCTTTTGTATTTCAAAGTCTATAAACTTTTAAAACAATTAATATTTATGTTATGTTGTATGATATCTCTTCCTAAAGTTGAGAAATCTTGATTATGTGATTTTGTGCTATTAAAGTGATTAAAGGATCACATGAAGTTATGGATGTATGTAGATGATATAAAAGTGTGTTTTTATTGTGCATTTTACTATTCAAAAATTTGGAATAATGCATTGTAAAGTGTTATGTTACTGAAATTTTGGCACAAAAATTTTTAAATTTTAAATATGTAACTCAGTTTAAAAAGTTTTTGAAAACTTGTATTCTCACAAGTGTAACCTTTTTTATAAGAATGTTTTGAATCGAGTATAAGAATAATAAAAGATTAGATATCTCAATTTGCATGCACTCTTTAGTCAAGCTCAATGATTAGACCAAGTAAGAGGTGTCATAAGACCAACATAGATGGTAATTTGGTTACCTATCAAGTAAGGTTGGTAGCAAAAGGCTATCATCAAAGGCAAGGAATTGACATTGATGAAACTTTTTCACTAGTAACTATGCATAAATCTATTTGGATTTTGTTTGCTGTAACCGCTCATTATTATTACAAGATTTTGCAAATAGATGTGAAGACAACTTTTCTCAATGGAATTTGTTAGAGGAAATGTACATGACAAGTCTTGAAGGATTCACATATAGGATAATAGCAAGGTATACAAGTTTCAAAAATCCATCTATGGATTGAAGCAATCTTCTAAGAGCTAGAACATCCACTTTAATGATACAATTGAAGAGTTTTATTTCTCAAAGAACATTAATGAAACTTATAAATGTAAGAAGGTTAGTCAGAATGTTATCATTTTCCTAGTACTATATGTCGATGACATATTGCTCATGGGAAATAATATCTTAGTTCTCTAATTAGTTAAAATCTGGTTGTCAAAGTAATTCTCCATAAAAAAGCTTGGTGAAGCAACCTAAATATTAAGGATAAGGATCTATAGAAATGGATCCAAAAGGTTGATAGATCTTTTAAAGTCTACATATATAGATAAGATGCTAAAAAGGTTTAACAAAGATCTCTCTAAGAAAGGATTTATACCTATGGCATATAAGAAACTCCTTTTTATGTCTATGTGTCCTAAGACAAAAGATGAGAGAGAATATGTGAGTAAGATCTCATATGCACTGACTATAGGATCCATCATCTATGATATGTTATGTACATAAGTTAATATAGCATTTGCTTTGAGTGTCACTAGCAAATTCCAATCCAATCATAGAAAGGAACATTATGTGGCCGTAAAGGACATCTTTAAGTACTCGAGAAAGACTAAGGATGTGTTATGGTATATGGAAAAGGGATTTACAAGTAAATGGGCATACTATTGTCAATTTCTAGTCTGATAAAGATGATTACAAGTTTTAATCAAGTTATGTGTTCATATTTGCAAGAGGTGTAATTAATTGGAAAAGTTCTAAACAAGAATAACTCTAGACTCAACTATCGAAGTAGAATACATTGTATCTTCTAATATATCTAAGGAAGCAATATAGATTAAGAATTTTATTACTAAATTTGGATTAGTACCTTTTATTGTTGACTAGTATCTCTATATTATGACATATATAAAGCCATTTCATAAGTGAAGAAACCACAGTCTCATCAGTCATCTAAGCATGTCCTCAAGAATTACCATCTAATCTATGAGATAGTTAGTAAATAAGAAGTAAAGAGTAAAAGAGTCCTTAAAGATCATAACGTTATTAATCCTCTCACTAAGGCACTATCATAGAACAAATGTGATTACCATGTAAATACTATAGGTATTAAGTATATAGGTGATTTGCTCAAGTGCAAATGGGAGGTTGTTAACTATATGCCTTAGAGTAAATATATAATAAGATTATTTTATGTACATTAAACATTCATTAATAAAAGGCATTCTTTATGCTTAGTGCTTATGTTAATTCATTTGCTTGATAATTATCTTAAACTTTGTAATGAAGAATCTAGTGTAAAATCATAGTGCAAAAGAAATCATGAAGTATTCAAGATGTGAGAGTCCTATTACATGCAACTGTTGTAATACCAAAATTATCCCTAGTCATAGTGTTCATAAAAAGGAACATTGTTAATGCAAATAAATTAGCACATGTTCCTTGACTAGGTCAAGTTACAAGCATGATAATGCTTAAGGTTAATATAAGTATGCTTGTTTGAGAAATAAGTTCATTGGAGACCCAACATGAGATCTTCACATGAATATATAATATATGTTAATGAAAGCATCTCATCATATCAATTATGCAAGTATTCTTAATCTTGAGATGACTAAGGTATCTTAAATATCAAGTGTTACACTTTGACTTTATTACTTTTACTTTAGTATGAAGTATACCATTGCTAAGAGATTAGGTATAGCATGAGATACTAAAAAGTAGTTGAGTGATCAATAATAGATTCACCGCCAAAGATTACAGTAGAAGTTTAATCATATTTCTAATATAAATTTATTTAGAAAGATTTTAGCCAAAGTAAGGTGCAAGTGTGAATGAGATTCACAATGGGATTTTGTAAACAAAGATGTGAATATTGGAATTAACATATTCAAGGCTTGATTAAACATAAGTAATTAAGCATTGAGTTGACACAACTCCATACTCAAATCTAAATGAGATAGAGTGTGGTGAAAGGAGTAAATACATGGTAACCATATATGGAAGTGTAAAATGGTCAAAGTATTAAAATACTAAACTTGGGTAGTCATAATGCATGTCTAGTTGCCTCTCTTGACTTGTGCTTAAGTTAGCTTGTTACTTAAGATTTAATAATCCTTTCAAGAATTTGAGATCATAAAATCCCAATTCTGCTAGGATTCTGATTCATTTATCTACTACTAATGTGCTTTAGAAGTCTAAAAGTTGCATATATATATAATTCAAATTCAAGATAAAAATGCATGATACTTAATGACATGAGATATTATTGAGTTTGAAGATACAACCAAAAATCCCTACATTCATAGAGTAGAAAAATGGCCTATCAAAAGTGAGTTTAATTAGGCCAAATTAGGTAACCCTTTTAAGAGTTTAAAGAACTATTTTTCTAACCTAGAAGGTGAATGAAAAAGAGGGTATGCAAACTCCCTTTAAGAGTTCAACCAATAAATTAAAAAAAGTATACTTTTTTGCTTCATCTTTTCTTTCTATAAAGCCACCTCTTTTATTAGCCCCTAAAGAGCCAACTACCATTAATGCTCTTAAAGAGTTCTTGGACTTATTTTCTCACGTGGATTATTTTGGAGGAGTTCTTAAAGTAGATCATTGTGGTTTTGTTGCAACCTAGAGTGAAGAAAAAGTTCAAAAAAGGAATTAACTAGAAGAAAATCGTAACCTATCTTCAAATCAATTGACAAAAATTTTTAATTTATTTTTATCCTATATTTGGAGATTGAGACTATTTTATTTTATGCTATAAATGATATCATGAAATAGGAGATATGACAAGATATGTGACACCTCCTACTGGATTCTCGAAGAAAACCCAATAAGCATTGTACTTCTCGCTAGGTCACCTATCCTGAAATTGCTCTCCTGGTTCATTCATTTAACTTTTACCAAATTCCTATTATTTGATTCAACTTAACTCTAAAGTTCATTCTATCTTTTATTAGGGTCAATTTAAGATCATATAAGTATATGTATACCATAAAGAGCCATTTATAGACTTTCTAGATTTTTATTTAAATTTGGCAGCATAATGGCTATCCAGGTGACTAACCAAAATTTTTTAAACACCTATAAAACACTGCAATAAAAATATCTCACATCTCTTGGACCTTTTTAGTCCCTCAAGTAAACACCTTACATCATCTGTCTATCAACCATTAACACAGGCCTCAAGCCACAATCAAGCAATCATAAATTAGAGCCTCAGGCTCACATACCATATCTTTAGGTAAAGGCAATCACAGATTCAAAGCAGTCTAATAATATACTTATTACAAAACACTGTTTATAACATATATGTTGATACAAGCCACCTATACATAAGATACCCATTCCCACTTAAGTACAATGAGTGTAAAAGCTATACAACATATATACATAACAAACTTTTATCAACTATCCGTCGAACTCTTGTTGCATGCTTTATAAGGCTATACCTTGATTGGGTTTACCTACGCACCAAAATGGGTACACTGAATATATAATATACTTAGTAGTGAACTCAAGCATTTAAATCATGTCAAAAGGTTTATTCATTCTTATACAAAGTTATTAAGTCTATAAATTACTTTTTTGTGTCAAATGACCAAAACACCCTTTTTACATGTACATAACAAATTACCATTCATTTAAAATCATGTAAATTATGAATTTAGGCCATCTCTAGTAATAACTATCAAGTAATTGAATTATCAAGTCAATAAATGGTGTAAATGCAAAATTACCAAAATACCTTTGATGATATATATTGATATTCCTTCAATTAATTATGCCAAAGTCTAGAAACTTTAATAATATAGGTCATTATCATTGTTGTATATTATTTATTTCATTAAATTAATAAGCTTAACTAGGTAGATGACACTTTAATACACTGGACCTATAGGGAACTAAAAGTAGTGCAGTGATCTACATTTTAGACCTCGATCGCTGCACCGACCTAATTAAGTCATAGCACCGAAGGTGCAAATAACAAGATGTGGTCTATCTAACAAACTAGTACAGTGGCCCTCTGGGACCTTGGCCACTATACTGGCCTTATTTCAAGATTAAGATGACAAAACTAAGTCTGCCTAGCAAACTAGTCTATATAATAAACTAGTATAGTGGCCCTCTAAGACTTATGCTACTACACCAACAAAGTGAGGTGAATAGCATCAAGTGTGTAAAGGCATATTAGTGTCTCTTTAATAGATTAGTACAGCGTTCAAAAATGGACTTAGACTGATGTATCGACCCTGTTTGATAATCAGATAATGTAGTAGCTGCTAAAATCCCTAAGTTGACTGATCGATAATCTAGTGGGTGTCTAACTAATGGGCCATTAACTCATTTTATGTTTATTTCTTTACTGATTATCCTTTTATAATATTATTAAGTGAAAAATAGATAGATATTATTTTTTATCTTAGAGTCCAATCTTAGCCCGATCTAGTATAGCCATAATTAGGCTGTACTGGGTAAATTCCATGATTATTTTAAGTCCCGTATATTGCCATTATTTAAGGTATATTATGCCTGATTTTATTCCATAATTTTTTTTCATGAAACTGCCATTTATTGTTCAATGACATTTTTGGTTTAGGTAATGGTCAAACTAGATAGTTATAGGTCATTTCACTACATTTCAATAGCCAATTCTAGTTTTATTTCTTAACATTTTTCAATGCAATTTTCAACATTAATCTCACATTATTCATAGGCCTAAAGCCATCCATTTACTAGGCCATTTACAAGGCTAAAACATAGGCATTACTAGCATCATATTTAGTCACAAATCGTAGCCTTTAAAGGCACATATTATAGGCATATTACAAGTCACTTTTGAAGTCCTTTCCTAGTCAAGTTCAAATTCATTTCCAAGCAATCTTACATGATAATTCATAGTCACATTTTTCATACCAAGTGTACCATTTTACATGCCATGTTTCCAACCATAATTTTATATTCCCTATGCTAATTTTATGCCATGTATCACATACACGTAATATCATGTCAACAATATACATTAAGCATCATCACATGCCGTACTTACCATGCCTCCCCATGGCACACATACCTCTCGACCATGAAAGGTTTATAGCTAATTACATACATTTTCTCATCACTTATCACACATACATCTCAAATATTATCATTCTAGCATATGTATATATGTATATACCTCATACCATACATGCCATGCCATTACACAAGCCATACATGCCTCAGCCATACATCACACACACATGTTCATGCATTATTTCACCAAAATCACCACTTATACATGTATTTCTATGCTAACATCTAATTTTTACCATATTTCACATATCATATACCTAATATACATACCATAACTCACACCACACCTTTTGGCTAGACTAACTACATAACCATTCTCACATGTTCTCATTAATTCCATACACACACATTACCTAGATAACTATTCTAAGTACCCTTTATGCTTATTCCATGTACCACATACCAAAGTCACCATTTCAAGTTAAACACTCTCACTTGCATAAGCTCTCATCAAAATGGAATTCAAGCATCATTCCTATTTCCTTTAATGAAATCAACATAAGAGGCATCCACTTATCATGTAATCAAGTTATATACAACATTCCTGTTACTTAATCACACCCCATAAGCACTCTAGCTAACTTTGCCATATTCAATTCTCAACTTTAGCCTATGGCAATGATGTGGCATGAGGTAAATGTTAAAGTTCACATACCTCAAACATAAGGAGATGGAATTGGTACCTATACAAGCCTTCAAAGCCTCAAATCCAGCATTCCATGATAGCTTCTCCTTCTATCTTCAAGCTAATTTTTCTTAATTCACATCAAAAACCATTAAAACATATAATCTTAGATGTTAGATACCTCAATTATCCATTTATAGTCTAAAAATACTAAGAAAATCAAGAAAAGGCATGAAAACTCACCAAAGTATACTTGCTGGACTACTTCTAACCATAAAACTTTGGGGATTTTTAATTAATTCATGGCAAGTCCTTTTTTAGTAATTCTTCTTCCTTTATATGCCTAACACACCGAAATGATTTTAGGTGCTAAGAATTTGTAGAAATAAATCTAGGAAGAAGAAAGGAAATGGCCTCTCTTGCCCTAAATGACATCGGTTCCAATAGCCAAGAGAAGGGAAAATTTTTCTTTTTTTGTTTAAGTGGATTTAGACACTTGTCAAGGCAAATTGAAAAATGCCATGGCCCTTAAGCCAATTGGCATGGTCCAAATGGGTCCGACAACCTCCCAAACCATCCCGAAATGGCTCAATTTTGGTGGAAACTTTGGGAAATTTTTAAAAATCATAAGGAACTTGAAAAATTATGTCATTTATTTTAAAATTTATATTTTAATCCCTTCTACATTCTCATATATTTTATGGCCAAATTCCATCATAAAAATATTTTTCAGACTACCTCGATTTGCATGTCAATCTAAACATTACGAAAATTTGCAAATGACCTTGGAATTCAAAAATTCTTTCACTAATGGACTCAGTGGAATTTTTTAGCTTCAAGTTATGATATTTTTGGGTCCGTCTGGGCACATCCCGAGTTATTTGCGACCCAACTCAATTTTATTACACATATTAGTAGTTTACAGCCCATAATGAATTATTGGTTCTGCAAAATTTTTAAATTTTGCCTTTTTCATCATTTTAAAGCCCCTCAAAGTTTCATGACTAATGTCACTACCTTGATTCTCGTGCAGATGACCTAGCACCCTAGGCACACTTTCTGGACCTAGTGGCACTATTCATGAAGCCTTAATGCATGGGTATTACAATTCTTCCCCTCTTAAGAAAATTTCAACCTCCAAATGACCTGAAGCAAAAAGTTATGTATACTATGCCTTCAGCTGTTCTTTTGGCTCCTAAGTAGCCTCTTCAGTATTATGATGTCTCCATAGCACCTTGATTAGTGGTATGGATTTGTTTCTCAATTGTTTCACTTCATGAGCCAAAATCTTTATAAGCTCCTCTTTATAACTCAAGTCAGGTTATACTTCAATATATGTTATCGAAATCACTTGTGAAGGATCCAATCTATACCTCTTGAGAATTGATACATAAAAAATATCATGAATTTGTTGTAGCTCAAGTGGCAATGCTAGCTTGTACACTAGTGGTCCATCCCTTTATGTGATTTCATAGGGTCCGATAAATCTAGGACTCAGTTTCCCCTTTTTCCCAAATCTTAAGACTTTTTTCCATAGAGAAACTTTCAAAAACACTTTTTGCCCAACTGCATATTCAATATCCCTCCATTTTCATATTAGCATATGATTTTTATGTATTAACTATAGCTTTCAGTCTATCTCTGATCACTTTCACTTTCTCTTTTGCATATCTAATTAGATCAACACTAGAAATTTTACTCTTCCTAACTTCACTCCAATTTAGAGGAGTTTTGTATGGTTTGCCATACAAAGCATCATAAGGTGCCATTCCTAAGCTAGACTGATAACTGTTGTCATAAGTAAATTCTACCAAAGATAGGTACTAATCTCGACTACCTTTAAACTCAATTGCACACCCTCATAGCATATCCTCAAGTACCTGTATCACCCTCTCTAACTGTCTATATGTCTAAGGATGAAAAGTTATACTATGGGCTAGTTTAGTACCTAATGCTTCTTGCAGCTTCTTCCAAAATTTTGAAGTAAAGCGAGGATCTTTGTTAGAAA
>CANXYI010397136.1:0-18425 GCA_948208565.1 Hura crepitans | reverse complement strand
GAAAATATAAATCTATTTTACTATGACATTTAGAATCTGTAGAACATGTATAAATTTAACACATCAACATTTAGGGAAAATTTAATCACTGCTGACTTACTCCATGCACTATAAGAATCAGATCTGACTCCTATAATACATATAAAGATAGATCTCCCATGCAAAAAGAAAGGAGATAATTGTATAGATCAATGGCTGACTTCCTCTGGTAATGAAAAATCAATCCTTGACTTTCTATTACTAGAGAGAAAATCATTTAGGATTTTAGAATGTCACCTTTTTAGAAGCTTGCTAATGATTACTGATCTTTTCTACTGTATGTTCTTGATTTCTTCTTTGCGTTTTCTTTGTCTTTCTTCTTTGGTCCAATTTATCATTTGTGTTTGTTGAAATTTGGATTTTTTCCTTCTTTACTTCTGCTTGGACTACTGTACTTTACTAGATCTGTGGATTTGTGTTTTCAGATGTGTTTTTTTTCCTTTGTTTTTTGCATTTTCCTTTTTATTTCTGTTCTCTTTTTCCTCTCCTTTTCCCTATGCCTTCTTTCTCTCTTTCTTTTTTACTTTCTCCCTTTTATGATGTTTCTACCCAGATCTAAGTTTCTTTTTTCCTTTTGCTCCCCCCCTTTTCTCTTGCTGAATTTTCTAGTTTTTATAAACTTCTACAGTGTTATTTCTATAATTTTACTGAAGAGTATTTTTACTATTTATTCACTATTTATTGCTTTATTTTTTTCTCTGTAGGGCTGCTGTAATAGGCTGGAATTGGGCTATGCAATGAGCTGCTGTAATGGGCTGCTGCAATGGGCTATAGAAGGCTGTAATTGGGCTATGCAATTAGCTGCTATAATGGGCTGCTGCAATGGGCTATAGAAGGCTGGAATTAGGCCTGTAGACTGTTGGGCTTAGACTTGGCCCAGTAGTCTTTTCCTTTTTATTATTTTTTTAATTTTTTAATTCTAGATTATATTATTTTTTTTGAAATTTTCTTGTAATTAATTTGATTTTTAGTTTAATTTTTTGTACTTGTATTATTACCATTTTTACTTAAAATTTTAATTTTGTTACATTTAATTATTTCATAATTAAAACTTATTTTGTAAAGGTAACTATAAAAATTTGGACAAAGTAATTAGATGTAATGATCACTAAATTAAGTAGTACTAGTATTATCATTTTCATAGCAATTTCATGCCATAAGGTATATTAATCATTCATTGTTTAATGTAACAATTATAATATGTGAATGATAACTTGTAAGTCTCATGCAAATAATAGTACCATTAATACCTTAAGACATCTAGCACATAACGCCCTCTTAATTAATTTTTATTTCTGGGATTTATTTAGTTAATAATTTTTATTTTGGGATATATTTAATTAAGACCAGATGAAAATGGATATCTACAGTGTGTATGATCACTAAAATGAGATTTATAATGTAAATCCCCTATTTTAGTCATTTGTTACCTAAAATAATAAAGTTAAAAATTATATAAATGAAATTAAGATGGTGAAACTAAAATATATTAGTTATAGCCCATGTGATCTAACAACCTAGAAATAGATAGGTTAACTGGTCAGCTAAGGGATGTTACAACTACTAAGGTACTTTAGCGCCTAGATTGTGTTATCCAAAGGTTCACTATATGTCTTACCTATGGATTTACATTATGATCTTTAGATCAATATGAGTGCAACCACTTAAAGTTTCCATAAAGGCCATTGCACAATTACTTGCAGATGCAGCCACATAAGCCTTGTTTGGTATTGCACACTATTTTAATGCTGGTGCAGCAATTGTCAAGTCCAAAATATGGGCCACTACACATTATTAATCCCATTATCCATAGGTTTTGTGTTCTTCCAAAAATGGCCCTAAATGAATAAGGTCATTGAAAATAAACTTATAATATGTGTTATATGAATGAAAAACAATAGTTACATATGAAAAGCAAATTATGTTGAGCTACTTATTATATATGCTTATGTTGGGTCATATGTATGATATATGTTATGTGTGGAGATATATGATGATGAATGTTTTATTATCACATATATGCATATCATGGTTATTATGCATATCATGAAAGATATTAGATGCTCATGCATATGATTATCAATTGTATATAAATTGTATGTCGATAATGGCTATATACACAAGTTATTTTGATTATACCACTGAGCAATCACTTAGTGCATCATTTATTTGTGATGCATAGGTAAGAAAACATGTTGAGATTAAGCCTCATGACATCAAGCTTATCAAGAGGAGATATTTCTTTTGTTAATAACATGTACTTGTGATATAGCTTTTTGATGTATAGGTTTGCACTCAACATTGTAAATATAAAGGAAATGGGCCTAGGCTATAATTGTTCTTTTGGATTTCAAAGTTTGTAAACTTTTTAAAATTGTATAAAGTTGTTTTATATTATATGATATCTCTTTCGAAGGTTCAGATATCCTAATTATGTGATTATGTGTTGATAGAGTGATCAAAGGGTTACAGGTAGTTATGGATGTATGAAATTGCTATAAAAGTGTATTTTTTATTTGTAAGTTACTATTCATTTTGGGATAGTGTCCTGATATAGCTGTTATACTGAGTATAAAATCGAGGATTAGTTGACATAGGAGTTTTTCCTATATAAGTTTCACAAGAAGTATATCATCGAGGATTACCCTGATGATAAGAGGCAATAGTTTATGGATCTCAAGTAGGGTTAAGAAAACATGAGAAGGAGTTTACTATGCTTAACAGATATGCTAAAAAGACCATTACTACAAAGCTAGACAAGTGCAAGAGATTTGAGAAGGGTCTACTCAAGTGGTGTTAATGAAGAATAGGGATTTCTCTTAATTAGTGCCACTATGCCATTCTATTGAGGGGGTATAGAAAGAGAAGAAAGAGTTCTACCAGAACAAGAGATCAGCCAGTCAAAGAGCATCCAGTGCCGCTCTATAGTGAAGTAAGCAATATAAGAGTTTTTAGTTTGGTTCTACACAACAGTCTCAGAAGTAGGGGTAGACATAAAAAGTAGCTTAAAGTGGTAAGGGTAAGGCTAGACAGTAGTAGTCTCAGGCTATCAGTATAGCAAGATCAATAGTCAAAAGTCCAGACCTATTTCAAAAGGCATAAAGGAAAGTGTTGGAGGAATAAGGCAAGTGTTTATTATTGGTGTGGATTACTAGGTCACATTCTTAAGAATTGTCCTAAGGGACCAAGTGTTGGAAATAGATTAACACTTATATAAAAGGGCAGCCAAGAAGAGAGAGCTAAGGGAGCATAGAGAGATAAATTAAAGTCCAAAGCTGAGTATAGAGCTCCTGCTCGACAGTATGCCATTAAAGCATGAGAGGATGCTGATGAGCTAGATATCATAGATGATACTTTTCTCTTCTTTAACTCAATTCTTTTAGCTTTAATTTACATAGGATTTACATATTTATATGTTTGCACATCATGGGTATGAGATCAGGGGTTAGTTTTAGAGCCTTTTAACCTAGAGATTATGGTTAGTAATCCCATAGGTCAGCATGTTATAGTTGATCAAGTATATAGAGGATGTTCCTTATCAGTATAAGGTCATCAATTTTTAGCTGATATGATATAGTTACCTTTTGATGAGTTTAACTTGATATTAAGCATGGATTGTTTGTCCAAGTATTAAGCAATTATAGATTGCAAGCAAAAGAAGTTGTCTCTCGAGCCTTTATAGGGACCTGAGATTATAGTAGTTTGTAAGAGGACAAATTTTTTTATCTAATATGATAATAGTTGTTATAGCTAAATGAATGATAAGAAAAGGATGTTAGGCTTATATTTGCCAATGTGTATGATATCAGGATAGGAGAACTAGATGCAAGTGGGATACTAATAATGGCTAAGTTTGTCGATGTTTTTCCAGATGAGTTACCGAGTTTGCCTCCTAAGAGGGAACTCAAGTTTAGTATTGAGATTTTTCCTAGTACTATTACAATATCAATAGCTCCATATTAGATGGCACCAGTAAAGTTAATAGAGTTAAAGCTTCAGTTACAAGAATTGCTTAATACAGGTTTCATTAGGCCGAATGTATCACCTTGGGGAGCACTAATTTTATTTGTTAAGAAGAATGATGGTTTTATTCGATTATGTGTGGACTATCGATAGTTGAATAAAGTGACCATAAAAAACAAGTGTCCTCTGCCATAGATCGATGACCTGTTTGACCAGTTTAAAGAAGCTAGAGTGTTCTCTAAGATATATATAAGATATAGGTACTATCAGTTGAGAGTAAAAGAAATAAATGTGGTGAAAACCACTTTTAGGATAAGATATAGTCATTATGAGCTTTTGGTAATGCCATTTCAGCTTACTAATGCTCTTACAGCTTTGATGGACCTGATGAATAGGGTTTTCAGACCTTATCTTAATTAGTTTGTAGTAATCTTCATAGATGACATTCTAGTCTGCTTAGAGAATAAGGAAGAGAATGAATAGCATTTGAGAATAGTGTTGTATATTCTAAAAGATGAGAAGCTATATGCCGAGCTTAGTAAATATGAGTTCTGGCTTAATAAAGTGTCTTTTCTTAGGCATATAACATTTATAGAGGGGATTCATGTCAATCCCAATAAGATTAAGGCAGTGATGGAGTGAAAGCCACCTAGGAACACTATAGAGATCAGGAGTTTCCTTGGGTTAGCTGGATACTATAGGTGGTTTGTTAAGGGGTTTTCTTTAATAATAGCCCCCATGACATAGTTATTGAGGAAAGATGTCAAGTTTGTTTGGGATGACAAATATCGAAATTGTTTTGACAAGCTTAAGGCTATGTTAACAAAGGCTCCAATTCTTGTACAACCAGTTTCAAGGAAGGACTTCACCATATATAGTGATGTATCTCACAATGGGTTAGGGTGTGTTTTGATCCAAGATGGCAAGGTTATTACTTATTCTTTGAGATAGTTAAAGCCATATGAGAAGAACTACCCTACTCATGACATAGAGCTTGTAAACATTATTTTTGCTTTAAAGATTTAGAGACATTATCTATATAGAGAGAAGTTTTATTTCTACATTGATCACAAGAGTCTTAAGTATCTTCCTACATAGAAGAAGCTAAACTTGAGATAGAGACGATGAATGGAATTGATTAAGGATTATGACTATTTAATTGATTATCATTCAGGGAAAGCCAATGTAGTTATAGCTGTTATTAGTAAAAAGTTTATGTCAACCATTAAAGCTTTGCATATTTGCTTACAGCTTATAGATGATGGTGCTTTTTTGGCTGAGATTCAAGTCAAGCCTAGTTTGCTACAACAAGTGAAGGATTGTAGGAAAATGACCACAGATTAATGAGTGTTATTAGTGCCATCTAAGAGGGGAAGCCTATTGTGTATAAAATCAAGGAGGATAGATGTTTATATTGCCATGATAAAATCTGTGTACTAGACATAGAGGAGCTGGAGAAGTAGATTTTGCAAGAAGCTCATAATGGTCCATATGTGATGTTGGTGGCACAAAGACATACCAAGACTTCAAGCTTTCTCATTGATGGCCAGACATGAAGAGAGATGTATCAGAATACATGATCAAGTGCCTTACTTATCAACAAGTAAAGGTAGAGTATCAAGTTCTATCGAGGTTGCTTCATCCTATAGCAATACCAGAATGGAAATGGAATAGAGTAATTATGGATTTTGTTGTTAGGTTAATTGTGACACAGAGTAAATGTGATTCAATATGGGTTGTGGTAGATCATTTAACCATGGCTACTTATTTTATACCAATAAGGATGGATTACTCCTTAGAAAAGATATTAAAGCTTTATATTGATGAAATTGTTAGGTTGTATGGAGTGCCATCTTCCATAATTTCAAATTGGAATAGAAGGTTCACATTTAGGTTTTAGAAGAAACTTCATAATGCTTTAGATACTTGATAGAATTTTAGCATGGCATCTTTTCCCATAGATGGATGATCAATCAAAAAGATTCATTCAAGTGATGTAATACATGCTAAAGAGTTGTGCCATTGAGTTCAGGGGTAACTGGGATTGATAGTTGTCCTTAATGGAGTTTGCCTATAATAAAAGTCATCAACCGAGCTTAGGTATGGCTCCTTAAGAGGCCTTGTATGGAAGGAAGTGTAGAACTCCCTTTTACTAGAATGAACTCAGTAAAATCAAACTTATGGGATTAAACCTAATAAAAGATGTAAAGAAAAAGGTGAAGATTATTAAAGAGAGACTAAAAGTGACTTCTAACAGACAGAAGTCATATATTTATCTGAAAAGAAAATAAGTGGAATATGAGGTAGGAGACAGTATTTCTTAAGGTTTCACCTTGGAAGAAGGTTCTGTGGTTTAGAAAGAAAGGAAAGTTAAGTCCTAAGTTTGTTATGCAATATGAGATAACCTAACATGTGGGACTAGTAGCCTATAAACTAGCTTTGCCTCTTGAACTGTAGCAAATCCATGATATCTTCTATGTATCCATGCTTTAAAGATACAGATTGGATCTAACTCATGTATTGATAGTGGAAGAGGTCAAGGTTAATCCAAACTTATTTTATAAAGAGGAACCTATAAGGATATTAGATAGAGAGGTAAAAGAACTACGAAATAAAGTAGTACCCTTGGTGAAAGTTCTTTAGAAGCACCATAGGATGGAACAAGCTACTTAGGAAATGAAAGCTTATATGAGAGAGCAATATCCACAATTGTTTGAGCCAGATAATATTATAATGTCATGGGTGACATTTCTTTTAAGAGGGGAAGAAATGTAATGCCCGAAAAATCTTAGAGTTATAAATAGCACTTACGGGGTATGAATAGTGTTTCCTTAGGTCGGTCACACAAATTTTACTGAATGGAAGTATTAGTAATAAAATAATTTTAGATCAAAATTGAAGTCAAAATAAAGTCATTTAGGTGGTTAAAAATGACTATTAAATTTTATGACAGTGTCACATAAATAATGACCTAGTTTTAGATGAACCGTAAAATATTAAAAAGTTGGTAAGAAATTTTTGTGATTTATACGACTTGATACTCAAAAATTCAAATTAGCCTGTTGGCACTAGAATTATAATTTTTGGAGTTTGAGAATTATTTTTACCAAAATTGGGTAATATTAAAACTAGCAAATTTAATCAATTTTTCTCATTTTTTAAGCTTCAATTTTTAGAGGTTTATAGGGCTTAAATAAAGTGAATTTTTACAAGTAATAATGAGATTTAATTAAGCTTAAAGGAGAAAGGAAAAAGGGAAGAAAGAGAGAGGAAAAAATGAAATAAAACCCATTACTTTGGAAAAATATAAATATGGTCAAAACTCTAATTTTGGTTAATATTTTTATTTTCACTCTTCCTTTCCCTCTCTTAAAGAAGTCGATGGCTTCTCTATGGCTAACTCCACCATTTTTGTTTCTTTTTCTTCTCTTTAATCTCAAATTAATTCGATAAAAAAGATTTTTAATGCCTTTACATCCTCTAGAACATGTTAAAAGCAAAAAATTCGAAGGAAAATTGATATATTTCATAGTTTTGAAACCCGATGAATAGTAACCATTTTTGGTTTGGGTAGGTTTTTATGAAATCCAGTAATATTCCCATGTTTTATAGGTGTCCAAGAGCACTTGCATAGCTTTAGATTATGTTTTTGTGCTTTATGTGATTTGTTATCATTTTTATAATCTTTTACCTATAATATGTTAGGAGTTTTCGACAAAACATGAGACAAGAGAAAATCAAAGGTGTAGATGGCCTTGAGGTCATGTTACGTCATCCTTAGTATGTGTAATTGAAAGACTTCATGCAAATTCAAGTGTGTGCATCAAATTGACATAATATGCCTAATTGTGTGAATATGTATTAAATGCTCATTTCATGGAAATAATAGCATTAATTAAGATATAAGGCACGTAAGATATATGATAAGGTATTTTGAATGATATGAATGCTTAACTTACATGTAGAAATAATTTTATGTCAATGATGCCATTATATGCATTAATATGCCTAATTGAGGCATATAGTGTGTAATGTAATAATTGAGTATGTAAATGCTTAAATTGATAATAACTTGTATATTTGACATATATTAAAGTATTTAAAAGCATAAGAATGCTTATGGAATGTAAAATGCACATGATGTATGATTTTATGCAAAGTGGGCATATTATGAGTAATTGTGTAAATCATGCATGGGAATGATATGTAAGCATGATTTATGACATGTTAGATGCATTATAAGTTACATATGATATTTGAATGGATTTTTGTCTTGAAAACCTATGTATGGCCAAATGAGTTACATGAGGCATTTATATGTTATATGCCTTAATAATGCGTGTTTGGCATGGTGATATGTTATAGGTGTATAAATATGAGAGATTGCTATGATATGAGAAGTAGTATATGTTTATTATTCATAAAGGTATACATGATGATGTATGCTTAATTATGTATGCTAAATAGGTTGTATGTGTAAGAATGGATATACATGCATGTATGGACATAATGTGTGTTACTTATGATAAACCATGATAAGAAGTGAGCTAGGAATCCATGGTGGCTGAATGGCTTAATAGCATGTGTGTGCTCATGTATGTTTAAGTTTAAGTATAATATGACATGTATGTGTATGTAATGGCCTTAAACTGAAATATAGTCACATGTATGCTTATATGTGTTGTAGATGTAACTATAGGCATATATGAGTTAAAATGAGATGAAAGGATGTTGGGTATGCTTAGTTAGCTGAATGGCCTTATTAGGTGGGTTAAGTGATATATGCATGATTCGTGCATATGGAGTATGTGCTTATGGATGTGTGGCCTAATGATGTTGCCATTTGGTCAAGGCATGATTTAAGACATGGATGATGCTTATAATATATGATGATCATGATCATGATTAAAATAATATTTTTGATAACGTTTTGGGTCATGATATGTTCAACCATATTATGAGCATATATGAGGCATTATATTACAATGAATGCCATAAGGCGTATTTTTAAGTAACACTTAAGCATAATGTATCTTGAATAAACGTATACTTTAAAATGAATTGTAATATTATAATTATATAATCATAAATAACAATTGAGGTGATAATTGTAATTTTATAGTGCAGATGGCATGAATGTAATTAAATTCATGTTATAGTGTGCATGATCACTAAAATGAGATTTATAATGTAATTTCCTAGTTTTAGTCATTTTTTTGCTAAAATAATGAAGTTAAAAGTTATATAAGCATAAATAAGATAGTGGAACTAAAATATATTGGTTATAGCCTATGTGATGTAACAACCTAGAAATAGATAGGTTGATCAATCAACTAAGGGATATAGCAACTGCTAGGGTACTTTAATGCCTAGATTATGTTGTCCAAGGGTTCACTATATGTCTTACTTGTGGAGTTATATTATGATCTTTAGATCTATGTAGGTGCAGCTGCTATAAGGTTCAATAGAGGCCACTGTACACTTACTTATGGGTGCAACCACATAAACCTAGTTTGGTATTACACACTTTTTCAATGCTGGTGTAGCAGCCATTAAGTCCAAAATATAGGGCACTACACATTATTAATCCCATTATCCATAGGTTTTGTGTTCTTCTAAAAATGGGCCTAAATGAACAAGGTAATTGAAAATAAACTTATAATATGTGCTCTATGAATGATAACAGTAGTTACATATAAAAAAGCAAATTATGTTAAGCTACTTGTGATATATGATTTATGTTAGGTCATATGTATGATATATGTCATGTGTGGAGATATATACATGATGAATGTTTTATTATCACATATATGCATATCATGGTTATTATGCATATCATGAAAGATATTAGCTACCCATGCACATGATTATTTATCGTATATAAATTTTATGTTGATGATGGCTATAAACATAGGTTATTTTGATTACACTGCTAAGGATTACTTAGTGCATCATTTTTTTGTGATGCATAGGTAAGAAGACATTTTGAGATCGAGTCTCAGGACATCAAGCTTATCAAAAGGAGATATTTCTTTTGGTGATGACATGTACCTATGATGTAGTTGTGTGATGTATAGGTTTGCACACAATGCTGTAAATATAAGAGAAACGGGCCTAAGCTAATTGTTTTTAATCTTTTGGATTTCAAAGTCTATAAACCCTTAAAAACTATATAAAGTTGTTTTATATTATATGATATCTCTTTTCAGAGGTTGAGATATCTTGATTGTGTGATTGTGTATTGATAGAGCGATTAGAGGATCACAGGTGGTTATAGATCTATGAAATTGCTATTTTTGATTTGTAGGTTACTATTCATTTTGGGATAATGTCTTGATACAGCCGTTATGTTGCTAGATTTTCAACAAGAAGATTCCTAAAAATGAATTGAAACTATGTTTTGAAAAGATTTTTGAAATCTCATATTTTCATAAGTGCATCCATTTATAAAGAAAGTTTTGAGACAATTTTAAGTGTGGTAGAGTTTGGATAACTCAATTTGTGTGCACCTCTTGGTTGGGTTCAATGACTAACCAATGTTAGGACCAGATAAGGGGTGTCATAATGAAAATGGGCATGATTTCATGATGAAATAAAGGAAAAACAATGTTTATGTGTGTGATTTTAATATGGCCGAATGGTGTGATACAGGGTACTTATATGTATATGTGTAGGGAATGGCATGTAATAGGACTATGAGGGAGTTAATTGATAGTAAATGTAAATGGCCTTACTAATTTTGGGATGCATTATTACATATGTGCATTTTACCATAAGTGAGACATTTTATGCACTAAAAGAGGGTTTAGATGTGTGTGCATATCCTAAGATAAGACTACAACCTAAATGGTCCTAAATACAAGTGGAAATAATAAAGGAAACAAAGAAAAATGAACCCGATAATGTGACTACAATGCATGATAAAGTAAGGGATTCATGTCATAATTGCTTGACTTATGCTTGCATGGCAAACTATCTAGTCATGTTAATTTATATTAAGCTTATTAGTTGATAGGAAATATAATGTTTGAATGAGGTTTACAATGAAAGGGAATAGTGATTAATCATATATTGCATGACCTAATGTAGTGCTTAAATGGTATATGTGTGTACAATTTCGTATGTCATAAAATGAATCATAACAAGAATGAAAGAGCAAGGACATGAGGATGAATTTAACTAGCCCATATTAGCTAGACTACCTATTGGATAGGTTAACTAGTCAACTAGAGAGTTAATAGCTGCTAAAGGCTTTGGTTCCTATAGATTATTGCTAGATGAGATTATATGGCGAGTGCAGTTGCCAAGGTTTTGGATGTGAGCCCTACACACTTTTGGATATTGAGTTGGGGATGATCCCTGCTACTTATACTGTCTTGGATATTGGGAGGTCCAATAGTATTGATCTCTGCTATCCGCTGATATTTGGGATGTAGGCAGGTCTACTCGAGCTAATCCCTACTATCCCATTATTAGGATGTTAAGTAAGGTTGATCCTTGCCATTCTAGTATTGGGAGATTCCTAGGAACTAATCCCTACTATCAGATAGGTTGTGGTAGGTGCAGCTACTAAGGTTCATAATGTAGGCCACTGGATAGGTATGGATCCTATTATCCAGTGTTGAAGCATTATCTTTCAAGTATGGGCCATAAAAGTAAAATGAACACAGTACTCTAATATGCAATTATATAATTGTAAAATGATATAAGTCATATTAGAACATGGGCAATTAATGTAATTACAACTTCTAACATGGTAACCCAGATTTAAAAAGGTAGTAAGGTAGGTTAAATACATAATTGGTGACCTAAATTGATGGTAGGATAGTTACATGTATACGACATACTCGTATGATGCATGTGAATTTCATATAATACATGTCTTATTAAATTCACCACTAAGTTTATACTCAGCATGTTAGTTTCTCGATGCGTAGGTAATAAATAGAACAGTTGCAATTCAGCCTCAATGAGCAATGTAGTAGCCAATTCTCTTTTTAGGTATATTTTGGTTTCTTTTGAAGTTAATATTATATACAGGTACTCATGTACATAGTTAGATCTAAGTGGAGTTATGTAAACTTATTATATAATGGTTTATAAATATTAATACTAGTTATAATAGGGACATTTAATTGTGCTAGTTCTTGAATATGAAATAGACTTTAACCAACTTGATGTGTATTATAATGGTCATGTTCACACCCTCATATACTCATGTACAGATAGCATGTTTATATCCACTACACATAGTCCATATATCATGTCAACTATACACTAGCTTTACGTAGTTATTTGTATATAACACTTAAATGCCTTAGTCATATTAGATGCATACCCTTAAAGTTACTACCAGTTAATAATAAATGAATAAAGATATTCCAAAAAACATAAACTAAGATATAGCAAGCACATCAACAACAAAAACACACAAATAAAAATTGGAAATTCTCCTAGATGAATCAAAAAGTAAGTTATTTCTAGTTTACGATAAAGAGGTCTATAGTGACTGGTCATTTTAGTAATAGACAAGGTATTATAGGGTTTTATGGAAGCTAAAAGTGATGGTACCCTCTTTAGTAAGATAAGGGACACCTGAAGGGAAAGATACAGTATTAGAAAAGGTTTATAGTGGTCTTTATATGTGGTGATTAGGCAATATTCAGCTATGTAATCATTTGAATGAATGACAAAGATAGTTTGGTATTAATGAGCACCTTCTAAAAGATGTGAATAGATATCTGGTATATTAATAACGAGAAACAAGACATCAAATACTACTGAGATTATTATATTATAAGGGGAGTTAAAGGATTAAGACATAGAGGGAATTAATAAGATTTCCCTCATCAGATTTTTATGCTAAGAGTTACTAAGTAAATATGCAAATTGAATCTTCCAATGAAGAAAAGTCTATAGCTATCTAGATGAGGGGTTAAGAAATGACAATATCTTTATGGTCACCCTAGGAAATGCAATTCTATTTCGAGGACGAAATAGCCTAAGTGGGGGAGAGTTGTAGCATCCAAAGCAAAGATAATCTATCATTATCATTTAATTATGTGATTAAGGTAAGATTTTAAATAATTAATTATTTATTGCTACAAAAGTAAATTTATTCATAGGACATCAACTTAATTAAAGGATTAATTAAATTATTTGAGTGAAAGAGATATAGAATAATTGAAGTCAGGTACAATAATCTAGAAGGAATGAGAATAATTAGTAGGTGGAAAAAAAAGAACGGGAAAGAGAAGATAATAATCCCCTCCCTTTTCCTCAACTCCCAGTTCTTTTTAGTCTTTATCTTTCCTACTATTTCTTTACCAAATTTCATAATAGAGCCATCTCAAATTTTCTTCCCTCTATTAGAAATTAAGAGGATGATAAAATAATTTCAATAAAAATTATGTTCCTCTTATCAATTTCTAAGGAATTTGAGATTTAGAAGTTTAGATAGAATTGAGTAATTTGCTGTAAAAATTATAGCAAACTATACTAGCCTAAGATAAGAAAGAATTTATGGAAAAATATTTTACTTCTACACTGTCCAAGTGGGGTGCAAGTAAGGGAATTGAGTTAATAACTCAAGTTGTTACTCCACTCATGCCTAGAAAATAAGAGCCATGAACAGTAGAGGTGGCATTTTCCTAGTGATAGTAGGAATAAGGGAAGAATGTCTCAAGAAAGTAGAAATCATCAAACCACATGCTAAAGTGCTACCAGTAAAATACGAAAGGATATCGACATTGAAGATGAATGGGGAATTGAATTAACGGAGCAATGAAGTGGTTCTAGTAAAGGCTCATTAAATGATGGAATCTAAAACTAGATAGGGGAAACCAGTGAGTGAACCTAGATTTTAGTGGGATTTCTAAGTGGGATCTACAGCATTCAAGTGAAAGCAAAAAATAGCACAACTGCTTAAGAGTGGTAGCCCATTGCTATCGCTAAAATTGTTTAACTATAGCTATGAGATTTTGATTGAATTGTTGTAGCAATGCTGGTGCCACAATTAGAAAAATACAAAAGAATAATTGGGGAGGCTGTGGAATGGGATAGGGCTAGCAAAAGTCACCAGAAGCTTATAGCCTTGTAATTGGATAGCAAGGGGATGGCATAGGGTGATATACTACATATATAAAGATAGCAATAGAGTGACAAGTGTTGCTCCTTTTACTAGGTATGCAATTTAGCTTTGGTGTTTAGTATTGATTAATAATTAGGTTTTAGTGTTTAGTATTGACTGATATCAAATAATAAAAATCTTGCTTGTGGGAAATTAATACATTGGAGGGGAATTAAAAATTTTAGTTTGCTTGAGTGATTGAATTTGATCAAAATTTGTTTGTAACATGAAATGTCGATAGCTTTGTTAAATCTTTCTATTATATAAACACTAGTGTACAAATGTTGGGAAGTTTAAAGGGGATTCTGGATTGGTGAGGTGTGAATCTTGGCATAGGAATTGCCAAATATAAAAAGGAATTCATTTAAAGCTTATAAAGGTATAAGATTTGGTCATATTCACGTTGGATTTTGTATGTTCTAAAATAGTTTGCCATGGTTGTAATTGTCAATATACTAGGTTGTGATTATCATAACATTCTTTTCATCTGATATTTTAGAATCTATTTTTCTTACACAATAGAATGAATAATAGGACAAGCTATGAATTCTGAGTCATGCCTTAATTATGAAGTGGGATACAAGTATGTTAACTAAGTGTATTATTGAACATTATATACAAACTAAGCTTAATAAGGTACATGGTGAAACTAAATTAAATACAACTTGTAAATTGAATAAGTTGCTTATGCATAATTAAAGAAATACAAAGGGGTGAAACTTAATAGTTTTAGTATGCTCTAGAATTTGTAAGTAAAATATAAGGGACATGAAAGTGAATGTTGTAACTAATATCAGTAAGGACCTTATGTAATGCTAGCTAGATATGTCTATGCCATAATGTAAGTTTATGTGTATGTGTACATTCTGGAATGAAATGGGGGATCATTAAGCATTTTATGATGATTTTGCAATTACTATTTAGTTATATGGGCATTAATGGCAATGAGCTAGTCAGTTGGGGAATGTAGTTATTGATACATGTATTTCCTTAAATTGACAAAAGGAAGAATGATAATATGTGTCACATGATCTTCATTTAGAGTTAAGTCAAGAAAGTAACTACATAATCCTTAAGTTGTAACAAATTTAATAGAGCCAGGTAGTATCCCATCTAAACTTAGAGTAGGATAGACTTGGCATACCAAAATAAGAATTACAATGCTACATGGCATTGGAGATACCCTAATCAGTTATTGGTTTGGCATTGTTATACTTCTTAACAATTATTAGCTTAACATTAGTATGCTTAGACGTTAAACTAATTATGTTTCAGTCTTATTGATATCTTAATTCTAGCATATGTGTGCTCTATCTATGATAATGTGACATCATAACATGCATGAATTGTGTTACAATACGTACTAGTTAAAAGATCAAAAAAGAATAAAACCTCCTAAACAAAAAGTAAAATGATAGTAGGGTTCTAGTATAAGATTTTACAACTAAAGCTAATTTACTATTTATGATACCAATCCTATTATAAAGATATATTCCTCTATTTCATTGTAAGGTACATATTACCTTCCTTTTTAGACCTTGCTAAATTCTTAATTTAACTAGATTTCTCTAGTAGAACTTATAAGATTTGAGAAATACTAGTAGGTAATATAGAACTTATGAATTTAAGAATTTTTATATGATCATGTAATGACCTAAGAACCTATGTATCTTTATATAGCCATGCACTTAATACTCAAACATTGATTCTGACTCGACATCAATGCTACAAGCACCCTATTAGGTAAAATTATGCATACAGTTTAAGTAGCATACTAGCTATATAACTCACCACAGCATCTTGCATAATTGTATATAGTATTATGGATATCCTAGTTGCATCAAAGCATGCTCTAAAGCTTATGACTAGCTATTAAAGAACAAATAGGGATATACAAGAAAAGTAGAGAATTAAGAAGTATGCTTACAATAAATACATACTTGTCTTTTATAACGACACACCAGATAGAGCTGGTTTGCATTATAATAATTATGCATGGAATAATAGCAACCAACTTAGATTGAAGAGAATTACTAAAAGCACAGATTATAACATATACAATAGAGCCTGGGTAATATCTTATTAGAACTCAAGAAAGAATACTTGGCATGCCAGGGTAGGGAGTTACAGAGCTACAAGGCATCAGATATACCTTTTCATTAGTTCTTATATTGGCATTAGATATGCCTCTTTATCAGTTATCAGATTGGCATGGATGTGCCTTTTATCAATTGTTTGGCCGAGGCCATAACTCTATTAGATTTGATGGTGGCTTTAGCCTCCTTATTAGTTTTTCCCATTTATTCTTCCTTAGCAGGAATTCTATCTGCATATCACCTATGGCTCTCTTTTAACATAACTCAAAGTAAACTAACATAGTAAGATACATACATTTATGCTTATTTAGTATGATTTCTAGTTATACATGCATTCATGGTCATGCACTATAATACATAACAATAGGATCTTAATTACAGATAACCATGCCTATCAATTGCAAAAATAGATAATCACAAGTATGGTAAAATAAGTCTTTATGCATGCATGAATAAGATGCTAGTGGCATAAATCATTCAATCAGTATAGTACATGACTTAAATTGCTTGTTATGTCATGAAGGCTTAATAGTTAAAGCAGAATGATTACTAAAAGTTATGGTTAATGTGTACCCTAAGATTGGTAAGTAAAAACTTTAGCAAAATTATCAAAAATTCATCTTCCATACATGTGAGCATATTGCAGGGTTATAACCAAGGTTTAAAAAATTTATTGATTCATGAAATAGTAATTAGTGGAAATACATTAAGTTCTCTAGCTATGTAAAATTCAATTATGGGCAATGAGTTCATAAGTAGGGATATGGAATAGGCATAATAGATTCATGAATTATATCTATATTAGGCTATATATAATAGATGCATAAACTATATCATAATATAGATATAATATATATATATATATACACACACACACACACACACTTTTGAAAAAGAAAACATTTATACAAAGTTCCTCCCATAGGAAGTGACAGTTGAAAATGTAACCAAGATACCATAGCAAGGTAATTATACTCATCCTTTTAAAATAGTGTACTAACATAGCTTTTGTTTAATGTGTAAATTATGGAAGGATGCTAAGGAGGACATAGAATATAGTGTTGAATGGTCTTGCCCAAGATTGCAATGTGTAACATAAAGCCCAATAGATAGTTAACATCCCATAGACTTATGTAATATAATAATGTGTGTATATGGGTTCAATAGAGATAATGTATGCCAATTTTTATGCTTGTGTATGTCTTGGGGCTAATATAGTTGTTGGATGATAGATGGATGCATCTAGAAGTGTTTTCCATAGGTTAAAATTTCTAGAGTAGTCTTTGGATAGCTATCATGCCCTGGAATCTCGATTTAGGCTATATGCATGGAAATCCATAACCCACATAGTGATGAAATCTGTAGTTAGACCTACCTAATTCTTCTATCAAGACTAATTCAACATATTATAACTCCATAGGATCAACTATAAATCCATGTAGTAACACTCTCTATTAGTTGTTAGAAGTGACCTTAGGTTAAGGTGTGAGATTTATAATATCCAATTATTTAATTTATAATCCTTTATTTCTTATGATTTAATTACTATTTCTATGTATTTTCATTGTTCTAATATTTTAGAGTTAACCATTCATAATCAATATAAAAATATTTTTCATTTTATTTCATTAACTTATATAATTTTCTTTTTATACATATTTTTAAATTCCTTTTTCAATTTACATACCTTTATTTCTATACACTTTGTATAATTTTGTGTTCCATTAGTTTCAATTTATTTAATTGTTACTTTTACTTTTATATTGACTCTTTTATTTTATATTACTTATAGACACCTTCTTACACATACATTCATGTATAGCTACTTAATTCTATATAACATTATACCTATATCATTGACTAAGCATGTTTGCATAGTAACATCTATTTGCATAATGAAGTAATTTTCTTGATTCTCATATAATATTTTCGACCAAGTCTAACTTTTATGTATAAAAAATTAAAATTTTAATTTTTTTCATTTATAAAATTTTCTATGCTTAACTATTTATTTTAGCATTACTAAAGTTATTTATCTCATATAATTAGCAATTAGACATTATTTCTCTTCTCATATAAATTTTAGCCCAAAGAATGTCTTATGTTATATCCATAATTTCATAATTTTAATTCTCTTAACATAATTTCATAGACTAAATTCATAACTACAAACATTAATTTAAATAAAAGTACTTAAA
>CANXYI010397135.1:0-15661 GCA_948208565.1 Hura crepitans | reverse complement strand
TATCTCTTTTTCTATATGTTCTCCATTTTTTCTTTCAGTATGTCCTCCACAATATATGCTAAAATGACTAACAGAGCAAAATATCTAATCTTATACACCATCGAGGCCCTTTTCAAACCCCCTGCACCTATCATCCTCAGTGGGGATCTCCCTTGCATACCTGCTCAATCTAGAGAACTCTTTCTCATATTCTTAAATCAATTATCCCCTTTGTTTCACATCAAGTAACTCTTCTCTCTTTTTTCCTACATAAGTATCTATGATGTATCTCTTTTTAAACTCCTGTAAGAAAAACTCCTAAGTTATATTTGCTAACACTTTACATTCTAGAACTGTTCTCTACCAAAGGAATGCCTCCTCACATAATTATGATGTGGCACAAATTAGACTCCCTTCTAGAGTACAATTTAGTTGATCAAAAATTCTTTCTATTCTTTCTAACTAGTATTCTGCCTTGGCAGTATCTTCTATATCTACTTCTACAAATTTAAGAGCTCTAATCATTTTAATTCATTTTAAGTAAGTTTTTTAAAGTACCTATTATGGTTATTATTGTTGTATTAGTGGTTGTGGTAGTACTAGTGGTGGAACATCTATTGCAATCATCTATTTCAATAACTTTGACATCCACTACATCTACAGTAGTGGTGCTTATGTCTGCCAGCTAGGTGCAAATTATGCTACATCATTGGGCACTGGGGCTTTTGCACTTTCTAGCTTATTAACCGTTGCTAGGGTATGACTTTGCACCTCCTCTTCTTCACCAAGTGACAACCTTGATTCACACATCTTTAATCTATATCAAGAAATAAACATTAGCCTCAAGTAGTGCAGTTTATGTGATGTATAAGCATATCAATCCTATAGAACTCATATATACCTAAAACACCTAGAAATGCCTAAATTGAAGCTCTGATACAACTAAATGTGACACCCTACCCTCGACCTGATAGTTAGATCTAAACAAGGGATGGCATATTGTGACACCTCCTACTCAAACCACTACCAATTCAAATAAGAGATGACATGATAATCGACTTATCTTAACTTTACCATTACCTTCTTTAAATCCCTTATATGCAAAATCCTGCATATTAACAAAACTTCTTAATATAACAAAATTTTAGTCACATGATAGTTACATGATGATGTATCCAAAATAAAACTTGTAGAAAATAACACTTCTATATCATCTTAATCACTAACCAACATCCTAGAGCCATCTGGTCTTCATCTTATCTCAATATCCCAAACAGTCATATCATAAAATGTATTCATATCCACACACATGCAAGCCAAAAGAACATAATATGTGTAATATAAGTTTACATCCCAACATGCCATTTGCATAATACATATCATAGCATTCTAATCCTATTATGTTTACATGGGAGTGCTGACTACATATGAAATTACATCACCCTATAAAACTAAAATATACCAAAACACTTATGGCTAACTTCACTGCATTACACTACTACTATTAGGGCTAGCTAAAGTTGTTTTTCTATTACCTATATAACAAAAAATTATGATGTGCTAAGCATAAAACTTAATGGTGTATTCAATAAAATATGCTTACAAAATATGCATATAAATTCACATTAAGCATGCAATGCCATGTAAAGTCATAACATATAAAGTGCACACATATATTTGTTATGCCAATGGTTTTACCTATTTAAGCTTGTCACATTGCCTTAATTCAATCATAATATATACATTCTTATTTTACATTTCTCAAGCTTTTTTTATTTATTTTATAGTACATATAATTTCCATTACTTAATTAGCTAGCCCACATTTGACAAACACAAATCTTAATATTAGATATTGAGATCTTGATATGTAATGGTCCATATTTTGGACCTTATCGCTACTGCAACAACATGATATCTTATAATGATCGTACAATGGTCCTATTAAACCTCCTCATGGCTATACCCGTATGAAAATGTGCAGTGACTCTATTAGACCTCCTCGTGGCTGCACTTGTATGAACGTGTGTAATGCTTCTATTAGACCTCCCCGTAGCAGCACTGTATGCTGTATCATATCTTATCAATGTTTAATATCTCATATCAATATCTAACATATATATATGTGGGGTGGCCCTCATGAACCTCATCGTGGCTGCACCTGTATGATAATGACATCATAATGTCCTAGTAGCTACTACTTCCCTAGTCTACCAATCAACCTATCCTATAGGTTGTCTACCATATTTATGTTATCAACACTTTACTTCATCTATTATCATGTTACATGATCCTTATACATTAATACATTATCAATATTGTACATTCCTTTTTTAATTCATAATTTCTATCATGAACACACTTACAATGTAACCAGATTCATCACACTAATCATGTAACATTATATATGTACACTTGAATATGCATACACAACACTCATACAATTTACCTTATTTCAACATATAACATTCCTTGCCATCAAACATTATTCAGTCATCGTTAATCATCCTAATTTAACATATTTATGCACATTTTAACTATATTATCACAAATTACCATTATACCCTTTTACACATAACATTTGGCCAAGTGTGTAATTCACCCATACAATTATTTTATCATCATTTCTCTATCATTTTCACTTTTTAGCAAACAATAGACATTATTATACAATCATAATAAATTTAGGACCATTCACACTAATAAAATAACAAGTTACATAATTGACATACAAACTTAAAATGCATAAACATGTAAAGTGTACATATATTTTATCGAATATACTTACAAAGTGATTTCTCAGAGTCCCAAATATCAGTTTATAGCTTCTATTTACCCTTAGCTTACCCTTCTTCCACTTTGCCTAAATTCCATAATAAGTAATATGTTAGAAAAATCCATAGAAAAACCTACACTAATCAAAACTCAAAAACAACACCCGTACTGTAATTTTGAGCATGCCTAATATCATAGGAAAATATTAGAACTCCAAAAATATGCTTAGCTAGCTTATGGGTTTCCAAAATCGTAACTTTAAAAACTTTCCTTTTTTAACAAAAATCTCCTTTTCTCATAAAATAAACACTATAATAAAAATCTAGAGGCGATAAGGATCATTTTGGGTATAATTTTTAGGGGTTTTACATGTGATTTTATGGTGGTTAAAAGAAAAATATGGGAAGGATTTTTCAAAGGTAATGGCATCGACTTCTCTAAGGGAGGAAGAAAATGTTTTTATGATCTTATTTTATACACACACATAAGCCCACCTATTTATATTAAACTCACGTACAATCCGATTAAGCCACATAATGATCCAACGGTTAGATTTATTCTTGTTTATGTTTTAATATTTAAAAATTTGTTCTTAAACTTTATGATCAACAAAATAACTTCTTAAGATTCTAAAAATTCTAGAATTTAACAATTAAGGGACTCCTTAAAGTTCGTGCCCAAAAACTAAAGGAAACATGTTTAACAATTTAATGGTGTAAACAAGAAATTCAAAAAAAATACTTATTGATGTAAGAAAATTTTAATTTCTTCACCATTAGACTATTTAGAATTTTTAACCTTTAGGTCACACTATTTTTGGCACAGTCTGAACACATCCTAACCTTTTTTATATCATGGCTCAAACTAAGATTACTATCCATTAGATATCGACATAAAAGAATTTTTTGGTTCAGTGACTACTTCTAATTCTTTTGTTTCATGACTTATTTTTCCCATTGAAGTTTCATGACTAATATCCCCCTCTAGGTCACTTTAATAGAGCCCACTACATAAGAACCGTAATCATAACCCGAGTAGTACTATTCATGAAGCCAAGTTTTACAGGCATTATAGAATAGAATATAAGCCTTAATAGCAAACTATTATGTGATGCATGCTTTTAAATTTATGGCACTTATGTGCAACCCTAAAAAATTGAGGAATACCTAAACCAGAGCTTTGATATAACAAAATATGACACCCCTTACCCAATCCAATCATTGGACCTAAATAAAGAGCATAAACATAAATGTGTTATCTGAACTTACTTAACCTTTTTAAGTTAATTAAAAACTTGAATAATCTAAAACCTTTTTAAACATATTTGATTAGATGTTAAATCTTGAAATTCTCATTTCAATAAAATTTTGCCTTTTCATTTTAAAACCATTTTGGGAATTCTCATCTCAAAAATCTAGTAGCATAATGGCTGTACCTAAACACTATCCCAAAATAAACAGTAACTGCAAATAGGAAAAATCATTTCTATAATCAATAAAACTCATAACTCCCCTTTTAAGATCCTCCTATCACTCCAAATCAACCAACATTACAAGCACAATTCATCCACTAGGAAGAAATATCATACAAACATTCAAATATATTTTAACTTACTTTAATAGTTATAAAAACTTTTACATCTATGAATTGGCCCAATCTCTCTCATTTGTGTAGAAGTGCCACTACTTAATTACATCACATAATAAATATTTACAAAATAACAAAAATACCAAGAAGTGTGTTTCTCTTAATTTGCAATAAATATGAGGCTTCAACTCTAATCTAGTTCTTCAACCTACACATCAGAAATAAAATGTTGCACTAAGAAAATTTGCTTACTAGTGTAATTAAGGAAATTTAAATGCAAATACAACCACACTTATATGTGTATAATGATGGCAACATAATATATTGTTACATATGTATAAAATGTAATATTTAAATCAAATAGGATGTATGCATATGACTTAAACTTCATAAAGTATGCACATTATCATAAGTAATATCCATCAACTTTATTGAATCTTAATTATTAACCTTTTTAATAAACTTTAATATTAACATATTTTATTGCCATACTTAAAGAAACACATGAATGTACTAGATAATAGGGACACCTAGGCCACTGAGGCTATCAGGACCATAAAGGCCTAGAAATCTAGACTCGAAGGTCATTAAGACTATGCAAGCCTAGTAATCTATACCTGAAGGTCATCAGGACTTTAAAAGCCCAAAAAATCTAATCATAAGACCTGTTGGTCATAAAATTCAACATAAAACCCATAGGTCATAACATTAGGTACAGAAGTACCCTAGTAGCTGCTAAACCCTTGGTTAGCTAGTCAACCTATCTATTCTAGGTTTTAACTTGTATAGGTTAATCACTATCTTTATTTTCTTGATTTCACCATTTTAAATAGCTTAAGTAAACTTTAAAAGATGGTTACACCAAGAAATTATAAATCTTAAGATTCCAATATGCTCATCATATGCACATAACACAAATAATTAAATGTATCCCTATATATTTACATAATCTCATATATGCATGTTACCTAACATATATATTTACTAATTAGGACATTAACATAAAGTATGTCTACATTTATATCCATAATCATCATGCTTATTGTTGTCATGTATTCATGACTACCATAACATTTTACCATTTAAGCAATTTTGGCTATATGCTACTGAGCATAACACATGCTCATTATAGTCATGCATTACATAATACTATGTAGTCTCAATACCATCATCATATATGGAATCCTATTTAGCCATAACACAACTCAGACTTTCATAACACGTGCAATCATTCTTATAAACATTACATCTTGCACATAACCATATAACCACATTGATAAGAATTTAACTTTTATGAATGCATAACTCAACATACTCATACACACCTAAATCTTATGCCATTCAGCCATAGACTATGCAAGCACATAATACCCATTTAATAAGTTCCATGTAATATAACATGATTTCACATTCATCTATCACCATACATGTACATACAATCCATCATGTATAGAAATCATCATTAAATGTGCCTAACTTCATAATGCTACCATTTCACCAACATACTTAAACCCTCTAAAATTTTTATTCAACCATCTTCACCATCATAAAACATATGTATATGGTTAAATATCATTATTACATATGGTAACAACTCAATATTTAGACATCTTACATAAATCACATACACATGCTTATATTAGGTCCTTTGGCCATTCCTCCCATCATACATCCACCATATAATTCAACACATTTAAGGTATCATAATCATAACATACAACTCACCTAACAACATGGTTATACATTTATGCTCATTAATGGTCATATGCCTCACTTCTATACACAACATGTACACATAATTATACATATTCACACATACACACACACACATTAAATTTCAATGATTACACTTACAATTAGTTCAAAATACACCACCAAGCATGATTATGCTTTCTCTTTCCCTTTATCCTTTTGATTGTCACTAGCTTAATTATACAATAAAGCTTCATTTTGCAAAAATTTGTATAAAATCATATGGGCTTCAAGAATCAAAATCGATTATATATACATACTCTTGGGCTCCTAGAGAATATTGAAAAATTACCACAACTCAAAAAAACTTACTTGATAAAATTGAGGTTACTATTCATTAAGACCCAAAATCATAAATTTCCTTTAGTTTTCTCATGATTTCTCACCACAATAGATGTTTAGAGGTTATTGAGGGACTAACTTTGTGTTTAAATAGCTAGGGTGTTATTTGAAGGAAAGAATGAGGAAAAATGGAGAAAACCCCCATTGTTGCTGTTGACTTTGAATAAAAAGGAAGGGGAGAGGTTGAAGAAACTTTTCACTCCTTGACCTTTATAATCCCCCTTTGACTAATTACTATTTATATGGGTAGGTTTTAAAAACCATTTCTTTTCTTTTTTTCCTTTCCTTAAAACCCTTTTTTTCTTTCCTTTAATAACTCCTAAAATTTTATTTAAACCATACCCCATAAGCCACTAAAAACTTGAGCTCAAAAACCATAAAAAATCGATTAAAACACAACTTTTTATCTTTACCTAATTTAGTAAAAGTACTTCTCGATATCCAAAACTTTTAATGTTGGTGCCAATAGACTATTTAGAATATCTGAGTATCAGGTTGTATCAATCCTAAAATTTTTTGAGCAATATTTGAATATTTTATTATTCAACTAAAATTAGGTCACTGTTTATATGACACTGTTATAAAACTTAACTTTCATTTATAGCCATTTAAACAACTTTGTTTTCACTTCTAATTTCACCCAAAATTATGTTATGATTAATACTTCCATTCAATAAAATTAGTGTGACCCGACCTCGAGAAATACTATTCATATACTAGGAAATACTATTCATAACACTAAGATTTTTTAGGTATTATAGTGTAGGGTTACATAATGTAAATTGCATTATGTGTGGCATAATCATAACATGAATGATGGAATTTAAACCATGAGATGAACGGCATGAGATGACTACTTATACTTGATGTGAAGAGATGATGTTAATAATGAGGCAATGTTATGAAAAATTGATATTTATAACTTACCACAAAATGATAAATGGGAATTTGCAAACATGTGTTTATTGATTGGCTTTACAAATAAACATAGACATGTAATAATGTACATAAGGCATTAATGTATATGTAATAAAAATTAAAATCATGGATAGCCCATATGAGTTAGACAACCTACTAGATGGTTGATTGGTTAACTAGGGAGTTACCTGCTATTACGACACTTTAGTGTCATATTCATACAGGTCTGGCTGCCATGAGATCCATGAGGGCTACCACACACTTATGTGTTATACATTGTTGATATACATATTATAAATGCGAGAATAGCTACCATAAGGTTCAGTAAGGCCACTGCAAACTTTCATACTATTGCAACAACCATTAGGTCCAGTAGGGCCACTACACACTTTCATGGTGGTGTAGCAGCCGTGAGGTCTAGTAGGGCCACTGCATACTTTCATATGGGTACAACTACTGTGAGGTCCAGCTAGGGCTACTACATACCATCATGTTAATGTAGTAACCATGAGGTCTAAAATATAGGCCATTGCACACTATAATCCCAATATCCAATACTGAAATGTGCATCTATCGAATATGGGCTAAACAAATAAGTAATGGTCATAAAATAAAATAAGGGGAAATTACTATGAATTTATATATAGTCTGAAAAAAAAATATAACAAGGTTAGATATATTCTTGTATAATTATGTTCCACAACACATCTTTATGTTTGTATTGCATGTTTATAGTAATTATGGGTGCATGTGTAAGCATATCTTATTGAATGCACCACTAAGCTTTATGCTTAGTGCTTTTTGTTTTCAATGCATAAGTTATTGATAACCAACATTAGCTTAGCCTCACACAATAGTGTAATAGATTTGTTAGCCACCATTTTGTTATATTTTTGTATATCTTAATGTGATGTATATAATGATAGATCACACTCATATGTAATTAGTTAGAATAGGTTGGGCTCAACATTGTAAGGTTTACATGATAGGTGTTAGTATAAATGTTGCATGTATGTGTGTAATTATATACTCTTGGTAATGGCACAATTACTAAGATGATGTGACTGTTATGATTGTGATGTTGATAATTTTGATATTCTAGAAAGATCAAGAGGAACCTATACAGTAGAATGAGGTTGAAATTATTTAGAAATATTATTTTTAGTAGGTTTTATTTTGAGCTATGTTATTGTGCAACCATTATGCTACCGAATTTTTGTCAAATCAAAATAGGATTAGGCATGCATAAGTGTATGTATATAATTAAACTAATTGTATTTTTATAGATTCCAAGTAATTGATGACTAATAAAAAAGACTTAAGAAGATAAAAATGAAAACAAGTAAGTTAGTCAAACGAGATCAAGTCAGGGTTGTTAATGTGAAATCTCTTATTTAGGTTCAACTATTGAACTGAGTAAGGGGTGCCACATTAATCAAAAATAAAATTTTTGGGAAAATTTAAAGTGAAAATGAAGTCATTTAGATTGTTAAAAATGACAGTTAAGATTTTACGACAGTGTCACATGAATATTGACCTAGTTTTAACTAAACTATAAAATATTGACCTAGTTTTAACTAAACTATAAAATATTTAGTTTTTGCTTAGAAAATTATGGGATTGATACAACCTGATACTTAAATATTCCAAGTAGGCCATTGGTATTGGAATTAGAATTTTTAAATATCAAGAAGTATTTTATTTTAAAACGGATAAAGTTATAAAGTGTTATTTTTATCGATTTTCCTTAATTTTTAAGGATAGGTTTCTAGAGACTTATGAGTTTTAATATTATGGCTTTATAAGGCATATAGAGTGATGAATGAGAATTAATTAGGGGATGAAATAATTAAAAGAGAAGAATAGAAAAAGGGCTAAAAATGGATGGCCATTAGATTAGAGGGGAAGAGCTCTTAACCATTCATTTGTTTAACCAAGTCAATGGTCAAGTCAAGTGTATAAAAATGGTTAACAAGTGAATAGTATTTGTCATCTTCCTCCCTATCTTTTTCTTCTAGCTTACGCCACTAATAGAGAAACCCATCTTTATTTTTCTTCTTCTTCTTTTAATTAAGAGCCATTCTTCCATATCTAAGCCACCAATTGAGGAGTCCATAGCCTCTAGAACACCATAGAAGTAAGAAATCAAGGAAAAGATAAAGGATTTTCATGGTAGAGCAAGAGGGTGAATAGTGACTTAATTTTTATAGACTGAGTTTTCTTTGATCTTATATTTTTCTAAGTGTCTGTGAGTGCCTAAGAAGACACTTTTAAGGTTGCAGTTGTGTTTTAAAGCTCTTATGATTTATTATCTATTTTTACATCTTGCTTATGTTATTTTATATAGAGGGAAGTGAGCAAAAGAGGAAAAAGGGCAAAGAGAAGGCATAGATCAATTTTATTAGTGTATTTTGATCCTTTTGTAAGTGTATTCAACTTAACATATGCATTTTGCATGTATGAGGTTATATAAAGTATGTGTATCTTAGTATGTAATTAATGCTAATATGTGTAAATGAATGATTTGTGTTAATTATTAGCATGAGTAAGTATGAGTTATGTTTAGTCATGATGATATGATGATGAAATAAGTAATTGAAGCCACTTGTATGTTGAGACCGAATGCCTCTTTATAAAGCAATTAATGGATATGATACTAAATAGACATAATATGCTTGTGTAGTTTAACTATGATAATAATGATGTAAATTATGAACATGCTATATTTAGACATGTTAGCATTTTGATTTCTTGAGCTAAGTTCTAATGTAATTGTTAAAATCTTTAAGAAGCTTTAAGAGGATCTTGATGATGTATTATTTAAATGTAATATACTAAGCCTATGTAAAGTTATTTTGGATAACATTAATGCATGATATTATGAGGTTGGGTAGTGATATACCAAAGATTTGAATTGATTTACTTATGAAAGCATGCTATGGCCAAAATGCAATATAATGTTTAATATAAACCTTCTATGCCATTTGAGATGGCTTGAGATTAATATATGTGCATTATCATGAAAATGAGTTATGTATGCATGGCTTGATGCCTATGTGAAAATAGTGGCATGTTTCTTATGCATCATGTATGTCATAGATTTGATGCAATGAGTAGTATGTAAGCCAAAATGGATAAAGTATGTAGGTCAATAATTATGAAGTTGATGTTTACATAAGGTATATATTATTATGCTACTTTAGTCAATTAAGCATTTTATGCCATGATTGAGATTTACGTGATATGTATGATATGGAAGTAAGACGAATAATAAGATGAGCCTATAAAGTGTCGATGGTTAGTAGGAGGCCGCACTTATTCCTATAAAGGGCATGATGAGACAAGTTAATCAAGCATGTATAAGATATAGGTATGGCCTATCAAAATGAGATTTGGTGCTTTAAGCACATATCAAGAAAACATATGTTAATAATGTTTGAGCATGATGTTATGATATTGAATTCTTTGTATGTATGGATATGGAACATGGTTAAATATAACTAATAAGCTTTAACTTTTCATGAAGTTGTTATAAATCATAATTAAGAAGATGAAACTCAATAATTATGATGAATGCCCCATACGATTAGACAGCCTAGATTAGATAGGTTGATCGGTCAACTATAGAGATTTTACTACTACTAGCATACTCTTGAGTGTGAGTATGGCCTTCGGGCATCAGTATCACCTTCGAGCATTTTTATGACCTTCTAGTCTTGATATGATCTACATGTCAAGTATGGCCTTTAGGCACTAATATGACCTTTAAGTGTTGATACAATCTACGAGTCAAGTATGGCCTTCAAACACTATTATGACCTTTGGGTCTTGGTACGATCTACAGGTCAAGTATGGCTTTTGGGCACCAGTATGGCCTTTTAGGCACAATTAGTCTCATTATCCTATTTTGGATAGTTTTCTTTAGGTATGAGCATATTATAAGCATTCTAAAATATATAACTAAGTATGCAGTGAAGTAAGTCAAACATGACTATAATGAAACCAAGTTTAATATTATTTTTATTATTTTATGCATGAGAAATTATTTTCCTCATTTTAAGCTATTACTTATACGCTTTTTCATGATTATAGCATGTTATGCATATTTATGCTTATAATGCTAATTTTCATTAAATTGATGTAAATGCTTGATATGCATATGGGCATATATATGTTATGTTGAATACACCACTAAGCATTCACTTAGCGCATCATTTTTATTTGTGATACATAGGTTAAGGAAATACATTAGTGTCAAAGCCTCAATGTTCAGCAAGTTGATTAAGAAAAGATTCTTTTTTGGTACTTTGCTTTTCTTTAGTATGATAAGTAATATAATCATAATATAGGCACTCTTCTGTTAATTAAGGAATTATGCCTAATCTGTGATGTAAATAATTTTGTAACTCCTTAAACTAACTTATTATGTATTTGTATAGTATGTATGACAATGTATAGCTTGTTGATATCTCTTCCTGTAATTAGGTTGATGATGTTGTTTTGAGATTGGATGGTTAGATTAACCAATATAGAGTTGAGAGGAGTTGATATGGTATTGTAAAAGTGTTTTTTACCTGTAGATTTACTATTCATAGTAGGAATAGTATCTCGATATAGTAATTATACTGTTAAATTTTCACCACAATGATTTCTCTTATGTTTTTATCTTCTTGGCATAATCTAAGATTTTATGTTTAAATTAGTTCAAGTTTTCAAAGCAATATAATTAAAAAAAATGAAGTTTTTCATTACAATTTTAAATTTGTATGGGTTTTCACAAGGTTAGTTTGGATATTAGTTTTTTTGTGTTACTTTTTATCTGGGTCTAGTGATCAAATTGGGTAAAGAGTGTAACACACATGGATACATAATCTATGTCAGTGAAACTATCTCATCATATCAGTTGTGTATCTATCTTTTGACTTGAGATCACTAAGTTTATCTTAAGTATTGAGAACTATACTTTGACTTTTATGCTTTTACATCACATTGATGTACACATAGCTAAGTGATTGGATATAGGTTGAGATACTTGAAGGTATTTAAATGATTAATAGAAGATTTATCACTTTAGATTATAATGGGGAGTTCATCTCACTATTCTAATATGCCTCTATCTCGAGAACCTTTGGCCAAAGTGAAATACAAGTGTGAATGTGATTCACAAGGACATTTTTGGAATAAAGGAATAAATATTAGAACTAAGAAGTTTATAGCTTAATTAGATATATATGATTAGACGTGGAGTTGACACAATTTTATACTCAAACCTAAATAAGATAAAGTATGATGAAAAGATGAATTGCAAGGTAACTATATATAAAAAGGTTAAGTTAAATCATTTGACTTTCTGACACTTGGGTACTTATTATGCTTGGCTAGAAGCCTCTAGTGACTTGTATAATAATGAATTTATAAATGTGATTTAATTAGATTAAATCACATTATCTCAGTTCTACTAGGATTCTGATTCATTACTATACTGCCAATGTACTTTAGAAGCCTATAGGGTAACACACCGATAAGAGCAAATTAATGAGGTAAAAATACAAAGTATTTAATGATATGGGATGTCATTACATAAAAAGAAATAAAATGAGAAGGCTTATTGGGTTTAAAGCCAATAGAAATGCTTACAACATTAATTAAGTGTTAATTAAATGTTTTAAGTAACTGGATCAAAATTAGGCCTTTTAATTAATTAATTAATTAATTAATTAATTAATTAAAGCCCATTTTTGTTCAGCCTTTTAGGGGCTTATGGGTTGGAAAATATAACCTAAAGATGAATAAAAAGGGTATAAAAACCCTTGTGAATTTGTTCACAATAAGAGAGCCACAATAGAGAGAATAGTTCTCTACTACTGTTGCAAATTCACCTTCTTTTGAGCCTTCTCTTTCTTATTTCTTCTTAAATTAGCACCTAGAAATAAAACTCACTTATACTCCTGTTTTAGAGTCTTCATTGAATTTACCACTAGTTTGGATACATTAGAGGTGTTCCCTAGAGGATTACTATGGTTTGCGACAACACGATCAGGTGAAAAGTTGCAAATTGGAATCGCGTAGAAAATTTATGATAAATTCTTATTCAATGATTTCTTTAATTTTTTTATTTTCAATTTTTTGATATTCCAACTTCTTTTGGGTTTCATGGATGCTTTATTTCTACTATGTATGAGTTCATGGAAACCAACAATGGTATTAGAGCCTGGTTAGATCAAAAAGTTAAAAACTATCGCAGTTTGTCGATATCCCGCGGTTAAGTTTTAAAATTTTTGTTTGAGTTTTATATATGATTTTTTTTGAATTTATTCATTTTCTAATGGTTAGATATAGAGTAAAACTAATTTAAAATAAATTTGTTTTTGGCTTTGTGAATTTTTGGGATTTTATATTTTTAAATGAACAAAAATTGTGTAAATTTGTTGTGTTGGTCAGCTAAAAAGTTGTTTGGTTCAATTAGTTATTTAATTAGTTTTAGCCCTAAATTTTATTTTTAGGTTTATTTTTAATCTATGATTGATCAATAAAATTGGATTTTATTTGATCATTAAAATAATTAATTAAAAAGTAAACTCAGGTTCTAACAGTATCTATCAACTAGTTTTGGAAATTTTTGTTCAATCTATTTTTTTAATGTTTTCAGCCCCAAATTATTTTTCCTAGGTTCCTAAGGGATAAAAATTTAATTTTAAAGCTGCCAAATAAAATTGAATTTTATTTGTTATTTTAAAAAAATCATGTAACACAATTTTCAAGCTATTTTTTCACTACAAAAAGGGCTAAATTAAGGCAAATTTTTTCTCATTATTTCTTTTAATTTTATAGGCCAAATTATTTTTAATAAGTTCTTTAGGGATTGAAAAGTAATTCTAGAGCTGGTCAATAAAATTAGATTTTATTTGCTAATTAAAAGAATTATTTAAAAATAATTTTGGTTGTTGACAACTCCTATAAAACTGATTAAGGTTTTATGAATGGTGTCAAATTTTGATTTTGCTTCCTTTCATTTCTAGACTTATTTGTTCATAATTATTAGATAATTATGAAGTTAATTTGAATATGTTGAATGCCTAAAATTGATTGCATGTGAATTGGATTCATAGTTTTATAATAATCATATGAATATATACCATATTCGCTATCGATAGTGATCAACAAATTAATTTTTAGTTGATTAATTAGATTGCTTAATTTGGATTAATTTTTTGGCCATTGAATATGATTTTATATGTTAATGCTTACTATAATTGGTCCAAAATCATTTGGAACAATTATTTTTCAAAGCAATGCAAATTGGTGTATTAGTAAATGCTAGAAATTAGACTTTTGGCATTAATGCAATTCAAAATTTCAAATTAATATTTCTAAGATTTCATTGGAATTTTCTACTAGAATTAATACAAATTTAATTAATTAATTGGATTAAATAATTAAATTTATTAATTAATTATTGGTTAAACCAATAGTTAGAACAAAATCAACATTTTCAAGCATATAGAACCCGAGAATCCCAAAAATAATTTTCAATTGGATTCAAAATTTTTCCTTTTTGGAATTAGTTTCTAAATTGGAAAAGATGTTTAAATATGAAACTAATTTGATTAATTGGATTAGTGAGATTAATTGCCATATTTAAAATTTCACAAAGCTAAGCATATATGGCATGTTAATTTTGCAATAGTTGTAAAACAAACTAAGTTTAACCAAATGGGATCCGAAAATTGAAAGTTAATTGAGTGTATTAAAAATGCACATTAAGGGTGTATGTTTGGCATGATGACTTGTTGTGGACAAAGACCAATGAGATTGATTTGAATTACATGAATTTTTTTCTTTGATTAAATTGGGTTTGTGTGTCCTAGCCTTTTCTCTTATTTCTCCATTGTATTTCTCTTCTCATCTAATTCCCCTCGCATGTAATGTAAGGTCTTCTAATTTATATGATACATAATTAGATTACATAGGGTTAGATTAGAATGAAGAAATACAAGGAGCAAAAATGGAAAAGAAGGCTCACCAAGAAGAAATAAATAGAAGTGTTCTTTTATTTCTTATTTGGTAACTCATACCTAACTACCTAGGGTCTAGTCCAAATTGGTTTCCTTTGGCTCAAGGAAATTAATTTGTAGAATTCTATAGCTAGAACATATATTTAATGTGATTAAATAGCATATGTATGATTTAATGAGATTAAATATGCATGTACATGCCAAAGCATGCAAAATTCCTTTGCATGAGCCAACCAAAGTATACAACTATGATGGGACTTAATTGGAAGAAATCCCTTGATAATATAAGACTTG
>CANXYI010397118.1:0-11573 GCA_948208565.1 Hura crepitans | reverse complement strand
TTATGTATTATTCCTAGTGATGCCTAATAATCATTAATCCATATTTTAGGAGAGAGTTGAAGTTGATGTGATATAGGATTTTCCCCTTTCTAGATTAAAGTCAAAATATACTTTTACAACAATTGAAAATAAATTCATTGTTTTATTTCATTAAAGGAAAAGTAATTAAAAATATTACAAAAGCTCACAACTAAAATAAACTAAATAGTAAAGGAGAAATAAAGCTTTTTAGCTTCTGGATCAAGTATCTGCTTGGCATTAATGAGATCTTAGATAGCATGATAGAAGTGGTGCACTTGTCTATGAGATGACATAACACTTGATGGTAAGCACAATATAGATCAAACCAATGATTAGAAGGAGGAGGATTAACCCATAGTTTGGGTGTTAATGGCTGCAATTTTTCTTTTTTTCTAAGCTTATTCAAGCACTAAGATAAAGGTTTGCCCAATTTAGAGAAATGGCGAGTTCTGACCATATTGACATTAGTGACTTAGCCCAAATTATTATTCTTATGGGTAGGTTTCTTATTCTTTTTAAATCCTCTATTCTGAAGTGCTAGTTCAAGATCAATAGCTATATCCTTGAGTTATTCCTATGTGGTAAAGCCTTTAGCAAAGAGCCTAACATTCATGTATCTATTAGCATTCTTGATAAACATATTGATATGGTCAATATCATCAAGTATGTTTCTCATTTTAAGTATATTATCCCTCTATCATTCTAAATATTCTGAAAATGATCCATAAAGTTTTTGGTGCACCAATTCCAAGTCTTTGAGGGTCACCTCGAGGGTTGCATTATTTAAGTATTACTTGTTGAATACATAGCCAAATCTTTTTAGTTCACTTTGACTTTCTTTTCCAAGCTATGGTACCAATCCTGGGCTTGCCTAGTTAAAGACATACTAAATAAGCTTACCATTTGTGCTTCCATAGAATAGTCAACCTCATAGCTACTGCATACTACTTCAAATGTGTCCTTGAGTCAAAAGTACCATCGAACATGATTAAACTAGGTATCTTGAATTTGTGGGGCATGGCATGATCAGGCTTCAAGTTGATGTCTTCTAGGTTGATATCTTTGCCTCCTGTCACCAGATGACTTATGGCTTCTAGTTTTTCATATAGCTCATTGATAAGATCTTTCTTATCATACTTAGGTGGTGGAACTTTGTTATAACTGGGCTTAACTAGCACTATCTCTTTATCAAAAGCCTAATCAATAACCATCTCTTTTTTGCTATTATTAGTAGCAAAAGTTTGGTCTTTATCTTGTTAGGTATACATACTTAACAGTATATTGGTCATGGCAGGCAACATCCTTTTCTCCATATCTTAAAGGATCTTATTTAGCAAGGTTTTCATTACTACATTATCTCTAGGCATGGTTGCTCTTCCTTGGTAAGTTGAAGATGGATTAATGGTGGCTACAAAATAAAAGGCTAGTCATGATGTATGATATTTGTCATGATGAATGCATATGTGTAGATATATGGTATGGATAGTTAATACATGAATGAGATCACAAGATGCATAAGTAAGAAGTCAATAACCTTTTACAAGAAGGTAACCTTTGATGCATGGTTAATGTGTCATGTGCTAGTGTAAAGTGGGAATGGTGCAGGATTGTGCTAAGTGTGTGCATATGATGCAACTTTTATGTGTATGGATATGAATAAGGTATGTATGCCTATTCTAGTGTGCAGGAATGGGTGAATTTATATATCTCTATGTGGTGATATAAGACGCATGTCATGTTACTACATGTTTCAAGAAATGTGACGCTATATAAGATGCAACCTAAGGGTAATGAAAAATGTAGATGGATGTGGATAAGGTTTCCATATTAGATGAATGAATGTTACACCTATATTAGGTAAGACGGTGGATTAGAATGGTCCTAGTGATGATGTGACAAGCATGTATATGGATAGATTTACCCATATGATGAATGATGCATGCTTTAAAATGGTAAGGTGCTTATGTATATGCCATGTTTAGGGGATGATACAACTTGTGACATAGTTAGGGACTAGAGTGATATTTGTGAGCTATGCCTTAGGGATGTAGATCGATGCCTAGGAGGACTAATACTATATGCAACACATATTACTGTATAAGATAAAGATACATGTATATAAAATGTATGCATGGAGATACATCATGTGAAGATACATGTAAAGGTGTATGTATATATGAAGATACATATGAGGAAGCATAGGAGGTCCAAGGCATACGAAGATAAAGACATTTTGTAAAGATGTATGCATGGTTCTAAATGCAAAGATAAACCTACACGTATACCCTTTAGATATTCATGATACATATGAATATACATTTTTACTTGATACATGAAGCTATACGAATGATACATGATGCACTCATTCTTTATGGTCATGTAGATATATTGTATGCCTGTAAAGATAGTTCATGTATGGGTCAAGTTACAGGAGATGTGCCTGAAACTATATGAAATGCATACGAATTAGGATATTATATATATGGATTAAAAACTCATGAGATACACATGGTGTATTTATACAAGTAGGTACAATACAATGTTATTTTTGTGTATACAAAAAGGATACATGTTAGATATATAAGGATAAATACAAGTAATAAACCTTCTAACCTTATTACTCCTACATACATGGTCTTAGCAATTCTTTCTAAGTGGGTTACCTAAGCATTATCAGGGGATGCATAGGTTCGATTATGGGTCTAAATCAAGTCTAATGACCTCTCATATTTAAAACACATGTAAAAATAATGGCCTATGACATTTTTGTCTTATTTAAGGTGAAATTAGGTTGGGCCCATTCTAGATAAAAGGCATAATGGGCTTGTCCCCATTTCAAATAAGGTTAAATGTAATAGGCCCATATAGCAACCATAATGCAATCACAATCACTTAAGGTCATGTAACCTAGGGGAAGTTGCTAGGCTTAACTATTTGGGCTTTATAGTTTGGTATAAGAAGGGTTTATGGTTCCTACAAGTGGGGGTTCCTCCTAAAGAGCCTTTCCAATAAAGGATAATAGTGATCGATTAGTTCACCATTTCATATACCTAAAGGTATGAGGCTTATGAGTGATGGATATATTAGCAATCTCCCTTTCTTGAATGAAAAATGGGTTTATGGTTCGCAACACCATCCAAGGTAATAAGGGACACTATGTATATAAGATGAAATGCATGAGATTTTTAAAAATTAGAATATTAGAAGGCATATTATTTGGCCACTATCGAATTCAATTCTCAATCTCTAGTGGAGTCGCCACTATTGATTTATTGTATTTTACTGGGGACGAGAGCAGTTAGTGTTTGGAGTCACCACCTACCTCTACACCAGGACCACTGATCTTTTGCCCAAAAAGTGTTCGAAATAAGATCTTATTAATGCCCTAATAATATACCTTCCTTTATATTCTAATGTTTATCAAACCAATATTATGCAAGCAAGCATTTATATAAAGCATTTATGTCACCTTTTCACTTAGAGAAATAAATTATAATTTTAAGAGTATAGAACAAGCATAAGTGTGTGTTGATATCTAGAAATCGAGTCATTTATTAGTTGTTTTTTGACTTAACAATTACCTGTAATTGCGTAGGAATTGGCAATAATTGCCTAACTCCCATCTCTAGGAGATTGGCCTTTGTTAAAATACATTTTCCATGTGACTTTTATTGAGGAAAACTTAAAATCATTTTGTTAAGAAAACACTAATTAATTATGTAGAAAGCCATTTGATGTGAGGTTAGGCTTGTTAGCATGTAAAATGAGTTATTAAGCTACCTATTACAACCCAAAATGATCAAGAGAAATAAAAGGTACACAACCAAATAAACAAATAAAGGGTAAGATGTTTAGTCCCGTCTCAGTGTCGGTTAGTCCGTGCAGACTAGGTAAGGCTTTAACCTTTATCCGTATGGACTATGACATATCATGGTTAATATATCCATTTGGACCTCCAAGCCAATATGAAGGTTTATTCTTACACAACTCAAAGAGAGAGGTTAGTAACACAAATAATGGTCTGTAAGGACCTAAGAGTAATACCAAAATAGAATGATAACAACCTATATGATACAAATATGTATGATCATGATACATGCCTAAATGATGATCATAACTAAGAGAATGATGAATAAATCATGCAAAGGACAACATGAAGATAAATACAGGTATTCATAAGGGCTAGAATTCAGAACATATGTCCGTGCGGACTACACTCCTTATTAAAATGAGTCCGTATGGAATACAAAATAGAATAAGCATGCATAAAACATATGTATCCATGTGGACTACGATCTTTGTGAAAGGGAGTCTGTGTAAACCTCACATGAATTCAAAAATATCAATAATATGTATATTAAGGAACATAATAGTCGTACAATATGATAACAGAACATAAGCATGTTAACTTAATAAGCATAATACGTTGAAACATAGTATACAAAGTAAATGAAAAATTGTTATCGAACATTAGTCCATACGAACTCAACATTAGATACATATTCAAATAATAGGTCTGCATGGACCTTCTTATCCACTAAAATGGGTCCATACAGACTTAGGCATCAGTTCTAGAAAATAGTGCAATTATAATTTTTTATAAATGAGTAAACAATTATTAAAATGATTTAAAAGGTTAACCTACTCTTATAATCAACATGGGGATTACATAGAATCACCTCACATGTCAATTAATCATAGGAGATCATTGGTTATAGTAAACAACACAAATAATTAAATGAATAAGATGAAAAGGGCCTCAGATTTTACCTTAAAGTTAGCACTAAGCAATAAGACAATGGTTGGGTTTTAGAAAGCATGACTATTTTAGTAAGGGCTTAGGACTAGTAGAGCAAATCCTAAGTTAGAGTCAGTGCTTAGACTCTCAAAAATTAGGTGATGATTATCTATATATTATCTCTCTTCATTTGTCTCCATTGTGTCTAAATAGGTTGAGGGGAGGGCTATTTATAGGGTTAGTGGATAGCTTTTCCATCTAGATGAAGTAGAGTCTTGCTAGGATTAGGAATTAGAGTCTAAATAGGAAGATTACACTTCTAGAAGATTTTTGTTAGTAGTTCCATGTGAAAATAGGCTTTTGGTTTACTTGGGCTGTTCATAGGCCTAGTTTTATGTTAGTCTATGTGGACCTTATGGCATCAAGTTCGTGTAGAGTTACACCATGATGGTCCGTACAGATCATGGTTTTAGGTTTCTTGCCTTGTTCCTTAAGCCTATCTCTGGTTATCATCATAGGCCTAAAAAGTGAATGGATCCATACCGTGGGGGCTTCACCCTTTACACCCTCGAAATCAGTGTCGAGCTTTGGGCTAGGGCTTATCAACTTAAGCCTTTCACTACCAATATAAATTCCCATTTTTTTATAATTTTGGTCGCACTGTAAGCTTTTTGAGTCAAGTCAAAGTCCAAATCCATAGGAAAGTCCTAGAACCAAAATCCAACCATCTACACCCATATAACTTAAAACCTTTCTCAAAACTTGTCTATCATGAAAACCATGTGGACTCATACTTAACAAAAACTATTACATAGGTTAGACTATTAGGGGTTTATCGTGTTAAAAATCTAGTAGCATAATAGCTATCTAGTGATACTACCCAAATAATAACCTATAAGAAAACACTTATATATCTCATTCATCACAACTCGAATGCATCCCAACATTCATATCATCTCATACATACAACATCTGTGCAAACTCAAAAATAGGCATAATGATCTATGACCATATCAAAAACGTATATATATAACTATACAAGCCTTCTTTTGGGAGTCACAAAACAATTTAGAACATGTTTAGGCCTAAGTCCCTTTAATACATATATATGAGTGCCTATCATGATACATCACATAATATATACAAGATATAAACATACATACATACTTACATACACACACACACGCACATATATATGTACATACACCAAAAGAAAACTTCTCTTGATATTAATATTACTAAATAAGGCTTTAAAACTTCAAGATCTACTCTTCAACCTACACATCACAAAAACAAAACAATGTGTTATGCTTGACAACTTTGTGGTGTATCCAATAACATTTGCCACAAACATTCATATGCATGTTTCAATCATGATAGTTTTATAACATATACATGAGATATCAACATAAAAGATTAGCATGTCATAATCTAGACCCAAAGGTGTCATCTAACCCAAAAGTCATAATTTGGATCTAAAGTTCATAATGCAGATCTAAAGATCTTATTAGGGGTACAGAAGTACTTTACCAACTGATATACTCCCTAATTGACTGGCCAACCTATCAAGAGTAGGTTGTCTAATCTATAGTTATTAAAACCGGACCAGATCGACTAGTCGAACTGATTTAATCAGGAACCAGCAGTTGATCCGATCCGGTTAAGTATAAAAATTAGAAGTGGTAAAAAACCGGAATGACCCGGATTGAATCGAGAGAAAACCCGATTGAACCGTGAACCGAAACAGGGTTGAACTGAAAATTTGACAATTTTAGCCTTTTTTTGTGCATTTTTTTACATTATTTTAGACCTATATTTTTTTAGTAATTTTTAAGTTATTTTTATGACCTAAAAGTAATTTAAAAATATTAATAATAAAATTTGTTTTATTAAATATATTTTAATTGTTCAATAATTAGATCATTTTAAGCATAATTATTTTAAAAAATTTATTTAATTAAAAATCATAAAAAATTATATTAAATTTAATAGGAATATATTACTTATTTCATTGAACTTTTTTCTAAATTTTGTCATATAATTAAATTTTAATATCTCAATTTTATAATAAATTATTATATTACTATTGTTAAATTTATTTTTATCTATCCTAATTATTTACTCATTTTATTATTTTTATACATTTTATTTAATATAACATTACTCATATTATGTTATTAAAATTTTCTATAAATAATTTTATTTAAAAAATAAAAAATCCGGTCGAACAGCGAATCGGTTGGGCATCCGGTCCGGTTATGATAACATTGAATAGAATTTCAATATGGAGATAGAAATGGCAATGGATATGAAGTGAGGATGATGAGGGATAAGTTAATTATGTTTTATATTCTTGAACATTTAATTTTTTTATTATTTAGTACTTATGTTTAACGAATTATTATAAATATTTCAATATGTGATTATAATTATACTTATGTTAATAGTAATTATTTATGTCGAATAGCTTAAAATTAATATTTATTAATAAAAAAATAAAAAAAATCCGGTTCAATTCGGTTTATCCGGTCCGACCGATCAAACCATAACCTAGTTGGTTGTTCGGTTTGCTTTTCGAACCGGTTTTAATAACATTGATTAGAATATATTATTCTGTTAATACAATATTTAAAAAAATTATTTTGTTTACTATATAGAGCGTTATTATCTTATAACCTTTTTTTTATTTAAATATAGGATACCTTATATATTTCCTAGTATTATTACAAGATCTGCAAACTACAAAAAGGGTGTTGCAGAATGATTCCAACCTGTATAAAGAGAATATAAGTATATAGCTAACAAGTAGCGTCATAAACAGTTTAAAGTAATTGATAGTTAATGGCCGATAACTAATAACAAAAAATTTATAAAGGTTTAGTGAAAATTTATTAATTATTATTGTTTATCTATTAAATTATTTTTAAAGGTACATATTTATGTTTATTTTTTTTATTATGTTATATAATATAGATATGAATAGCCCTGTGCAAATGGTCGGTTCGGTTCAGAACTGAACCGGAAGAATCGAAAATCGAAATTCTAAAATTTTAAGAATCGAACCGAAATTTTCATGAGAACCGAAACTAAAAAAACCTATTTTTTATAGAACCGAACCGAAAAAATCGAATTAACCGAAATTTTATATAATTTTTATTTTTTTATAGATAAAACTCAAAAAACGACGCCGTTTTATATCAAAATGACACTGTTTTATATCAAAACGACGTCGTTTTAATAAGTTCGGTCGGTTCGGTTCTTTCGATTTTTGCCCTTCAAGAACAGAACCGATTTAAACCGAAATTACTGTACCGAATCGAATCGAACCGAAAACTGAAAAAACCAAACTAAATAGACCAAATTGTCAAAATTTCGATTCAGTTCGGTTTTGCACAGTCCTAGATATGAATTAATTTAAACAATGATTACACATGTATAAACATGTGTAAAAGTCAACATTATAATTTTTTAATTATTATTTATGACATTTTAATATATATTATTTATTAATATAAAAAATAATTTAAAAGTATAATTAACTTGAACTAACAAAATAGTATTATAATTTAAATAAAAAAAATAAAGTATAATTGTCTATAAATTGAAGAGAAAAAAATTTTAAAAGAAAGCTTTTTTAAATAATTCAAAAATAATTGAAAAGAATAAAATCGTCAGTCACGTGTTGTGGGAAAGAAGTTGAAGTAATTGTCCCAGGTGTCCAGTCCAGTGGAAACAAAAGGATACGGGGACTGTCCATGCTTTTTGAAGGACTGGAGACGTTCATCCTTCACTCACCAAATCATTCCATTTTAATTTTCATTATTCATTTTCTTATGATTTACGAGTGGTTTTGTCTTCGTATCATCTGTGTTTAATTAGGTTAATTTTTTTATTGATTTTTCTTTCATTTGTTACATTATAATAACAATGTCTTTAATTTCTTTTTCAATCTCATATCGACGTTTTAAATTTTTTGATTTTTTTTTAAATAAGATTTTAAGAGTAATGTCATAATACGTTGCGCTGTATTTATTGTGTACGTGTATTGTAATTATTGAATTAAAAAGTATTATTTAATTCAATTATTAATTACATTTTATATCTTAATTTTTAATTCTAATTTTATAATAGTTCTTATCTAGTGGCTTGGTATGGGTGGAAGCACCTGCCCCACAGAATCTCAAAATTTTTTCTAAATTCCTTTTTGTTCCGTAAAGAAATTCTTTTGCCTTCACCGCCTTAAAAAAATTAATATTATATATATAAATTTATAACTTCTCAAATTATTTACATAAATTTGCTCTGCTTTATAATCTACTTTTTACGCTGTATAATTTTATTATTTATAATTATGTAATTCGAGTGAAGGATAACATTTAAATTTAATTAATTAAAAAATATTAAACTTTCAATATTCGGATGAAATTAATATATTAATTTTGATAGAAGAAAGAAAGACTTTAATGGGCCCACCTAAAATCCAAACCAAGGTGACATAATTTTTACACCTTGTTAGCAATGCGTGACATGTTTGTCTGCTTGTCAATGACCTGCGGGCCCCACCTTACGTGTCAATCCTTCGAACCCGGACAATAACCGTTGTCGTTCTAAACAATAATTTCCGGCTGGGCCAATTGAAAATCTCCCCTTAGATCCGCCTGGAATTCGAATTATTTACTTTACAAAGCATTACATGAGTTTGATTTGAATCCGCTCTTTTTGAAATAATACATATAAAAAAACATTCAATTTGCATATATAGATTAAAAAATAAAAAAAATAAAATTTTTGAGAGAATGTTTAAACTTAAATTTAAAGGAATATTTTTAGATTCGAATTTTATTATCCTCTCCTCTCATTCTCTATTCAAAATTTAAGAAGAAATAACGAGAGAGAAGAAATTGCCAATATTTCCCTTTCCTTGATTTCCGATTGCTTAGAAGCAAATGCATGTGCAAAACAGTGAAATCGTGAGGGCTTAGCATGTGGGATGATGCCAGAATTCCCACATAAGAACAAACCCACAACTTCTAGAATTAACATGGTATCTAGTATTTTAATAAATAAATAAATAAAAGACATAGAATCTAGTTTTTTTAGTATTAATTCGATGTTTTCGTATTTTGATATATACGATATTTGTATTTCGATATATATGAGATTCGCATTATTAGATTAAATGCATATACATCACGTATTTTAATTTAATAATTTATTTTTTGTGTATCAAAATATATAACATAGAATCATAGACCTTAATTGTTTTTAATAAAAAAATATGGAAATTTTCCTTTTAGTTCCTTTATTTTGGCTAAATAATAGTAAGAAAAGCTGACAAATCACTATCAAGGCCACGTAGACACCTAATTTTTTGGGTGAGTCATCATAATACCTGGCCAACAAACTCCCTTATTTCATAATTATCGATTTTGTGAAATATGAAGTGGCCATCTGTCTTTTGGCCTTTTGGGCATTATGAATTTTATTTATTTATATGTACCTAATTTCTATGGTTATGGTGAAATAAAAATTTTAGTGGCCAACAAGGGGCTATCAATCACTCTTCGATGCTGAGTCAGCATCTAGTCAATTATTTTTTTTCTATTTAGGCAGAAATAATTGCCACACCTTTTCTTTGGACCTAATAAATTAACAGTAATTATTGGAATGTGGACCCCATCAATCAAGCTTTGTTGAATATTCCTCTCCTGCCTTGCGTTTCCATTGCCATGTCATTTTTTTTTATATATTTTCTTTCTCGTGACTCTTGTGACGTGGCGAATCTTTGATCAATAATTCCTAATATATGGATAGAGAGGGATCTTCCCAAGTTGATACGTCTCCAATAATTTCGCTAAAATAATTTCTGTATATAATGTATAAATTGACTCTGCACGTAAAGTGGATATCGACTGATTAAATTATTTTATTGCTTATTGTATAAATTCAGTATGAAAACTGCAATTAGTTTATTAATAAGTGATTAATTGTTAAATTTAATCGGTTAATTATTAACTACCAGATAAAAATTAAAAAAGAATTATATTTAGTTATTCGATTATAAAGCATATGAAAAAACTATCAATCCAAAATATAAATATAGATTTTACAAATATTAAATATAAAAATAAAAGTTACAAACAAAAAATTAATTTATAATTAAACATACAAGTCTTAAAAAGTATTCCTTATTAATACAACAAAATAAAATTATTTGTGGCTTAATTATTAATATTTTTTATGAAATAAAGTGGCTGTGCAAGGCAATTAAAATTTAATTCGAATTAAATCTAATGATATAAATATGAATGATAATATTGAAATAAAAAAAATTGTACACATGTATATATAGTAATTTAAAAAAGTGTAAACTTATCTATAGGGATTATATATATTTAAAATTATAAATAAACTTCAGTCAATCATATACTAAAATTGAGTTCAAGTTCATTAATTATAAATTTAAAAAATAAAAATAAAATTTAAATTCAAATTGACTTATTAACCACAATTTTTAGTTTGGACTCAATCTGGACTTGTAGTTAATCAAGTCTATAATTTTTTTTTGTTCAGCCCTGTTATGCACTATATTTATAGTGAATTATTAATCATTAACTATTACGTATGTAAAATAATTATATTTTTATATATAAAAATTATTGATTAAACTTATTCATCATAGATCTTATTATTCAAGTATGAATTTTCTTTATATAAATTTAAATTTTCGAAGAAAATGATGGTTATTTCATGCAATTTCCTTCCACATTATTTCATGCAATTTCCTTCCACTTTCACCTTTTGTCTTATAGTA